>JAVTVY010038022.1:0-17120 GCA_036873755.1 Hanleya hanleyi | reverse complement strand
TTTGCGCGTTTTGCGAGACGCTGTCTTCAGAGGCAGCTGCTGTTGGTCCATAGCACTGTGGTCGGATGTGGAATGAAGGAGGACGGCAGTGGTGTCTGGTTTTATAGTCGTTTCACCTGGTTGGCCGTGACCCAGGAATTGAAGGAACTGGGCCAGCCTTGCCATTTTACGAAATGAAACAGTTTGCCACGTAGACGTTCCGTTTTCAAAATCTGCTCCACCGTGTAGTAATCTTGCTGTGTTTTTACAACAGGCTGTAATTCCGTGTCGTAAAACGTCCCCAGCAACGTTTCCCCTTGGAGATCTTCCAGTTCATAGACTCGCCGCTGTCGGGGTAGGCGCCGTTTAATCAGAAAGTGCTCATCGCTCCAGTTGGGCAAGTAACTTTTCTCGAACTTGCCCTTGACTTTACTGATCCGTACAGGGTCCCCGACCTTGTACACCGCCTTCGTCGTTCGCTGCGATGGCCTGGAGTACAAGACACGCCGGACTTGGGCTTCATTGCGTTGGGTCACGGTAATGGGGGCTCTCTCTATACTTCGATGATAGACTCGATTGTAACCCCTCACCAGTTTCGGGAGAACATCGATGTACCGCCTTGTATTCTTATAGGTGAAATATTTATACATGCGGCCTTTGAATGTCCTGTTGAACCTCTCCACCACGGAAGCCTTGGTCTCGTTGTACGTATGGAAGAAAACACCTTCTGTTTCTTGAGAAAGGCTTGGAACGGTCTGTTGAGGAATTCCGTGCCTTCGTCGGTTTGCAAATACAAAGGTTTGCGCCCGGTCTTGAAGATGTCTTTGAACGCCGCTATGAGATTTGCCCCCGTTTTCGTCCGGATGGGTACCACCCACGCATACTTGGATAGGATATCGATGCACGTCAAGATATACCGATTCTCATCGTTGTGTTTGGCAAAGGCGCTCATATCCACCAAATCCGCTTGCCACTGGGCATCTATTCCTCCCACGATGACCCGGTTCCGTAGAAAATGGCGACGGACAGATCGATGTAAGGTATAGGTGTCTTGTCTTCTTAACCAATCTCGGACTTGGGCACGTTGTATCCCCTGGGGTTTGGCCGCTCGATAGAGAGCCGACAATGCACTATAGGCTGCCGGACTGTCGGGACTGTAGGAGAAGTTATCCAACACCTTCTCCCAGCGCTTCATGGTGACAAAATGATGATGGACCCTGGCTCTATCGTTTATTTATAACGGGTATATCTTGGGCCGGAGTTTCTTTCTGATTTTCTTCGTGGACTTCCACAGTGGCCATGGTCAATGACCAGTCCAACTCGTCTGATGACCGCTTGATAAGCACTTCATCCACATCCACCACGGCATCTTCCAATGCAGACCATAGATCAGGGTGAAGGGTAAAATGCACTGTACCTCCATCTAGCCGAGCCAATTGAGCAAAGAAAGGGCCGCGTCGGATGTACACATCGTGACACAAGTGGATGAGGTCGCCGTCCAGTTCACCAGACAACACCCGTTTGAATTTGGTCCAGCCCTCCCGGGACAGACGAATGTGAGCCGGGCACGGTTGTGTAGGGTCCGTGTCTCCCACCACCTCCTCCATGATATCGACCTTATCCGCATACACGTGCAGGAAAACCTCGGGGGTCAAGCTGAAATACGCCAGTACTATATGCTCCGTCATGGTCAGTACGTGAATGGTACCAGATTTCACTGTCTCTCGTATTTATAGGGAGAACCCCGTGAGATCAAAGGATCAGGTGGTCATGTCATTGGGCTGACTGAGTCTAGCGGGGTAATCAATGACATCGTCGTCGGGTTCATGTAGTTGTTCATGGGGTTCAGCCATTGGCCCCGCGGCTTCATCACGGATTTTTTCTTCTTCTTCATCGTTCTGGCCCGTCATGTGTGTGTGGGTGGCTTCATCAGGTGACACTGTCATTCCAGCCTCTGCGCATTCTATACATATAGTATTTTCTCCATCCGCTTTTTTTCATTAGGTTCATCTAGTGCGTGTTCGATAGCACGAGCCCATGCCAATTGGTGGGGTGATCGATCGTCGGGTATAAATAACTGGTCCACCAGAGGGCCTATTTTCTCCAAGGCTGACCACAGAGAGGGAGTTAGGAGGAAACTTCGAGCCGGCTCTTGGTAGCGTCCCACCCGTGGGTAGAGCGCAGTATGGTATACGTAGTTGGCCTTGTCCAGGTGGATCAGGTGTCCGTCTAACTCTCCGCTCAACACCCGTTGAAACTTAGTCCAGCCATCACGCTCTAGTGTCACCCTATCCGATAGAGTCTCAGCGTGCTCAAAGCAAATATTTCCACAATCTTCGACCAGGGTCACTTTAGCATCATACACGTATAACTTCACATTGGGTGTAAGCGTCAGGATGGCTTGGAGTGATGACATGCTTCCTCTAAATGTCGAAGGGAGAATGACACACACTCTGTCTCATCCCTCGTATTTATAGTGTCAATACCACAGCGCCAGGGTGAATAGAGCACAGACTAGTATGAGGCCAACCAGCCGGCGCTGGTTCCGGTGTGAGCGCTCCTGGTCCATAGCGCGAGCATCAAGGATGGCTGTCATAGTCCAGTAGTGGTGAGTGATGGCACGCCTGTCCATCGAGTGCACTCTGTGGAGGAAGAGTGCACTCTGTGGAGGACCGCTTCTGTGAACTCGTTCAGGATCTGGCGTCGTCCCTCGTTGTCGTCGCCATCTGCAAACATGGACCGGACCACTGCTCGGTAACCCGTGAATGAATTCACCACGGTGGCATACTGTAAAATGCGAGTCGCATGGGGCTTGATCTCCGCCATGGCTCTGTAGAAATGTAGGTGTGGGATCCAGAGGGACATGTTTTATAGACCAGATGTAGCTCTACGGGTATAGTCCGTGATACGTACTATTCTGATGGGTTAGTCCAAAAAAAGGGAGCAACAACAACAACACAGATTACAGATCAATCCTTTTATTATGCGTGAACAACATAGAAATGCATGTACTGACCTGTCTGTGGGAGGTTTCCCACAATGGCGTTCACCTTCGCGTCTTTTCGTGTACGTCCGTGTCTTTTCGTTAAAGTCCGTGTATCTTCGGTAAAGTCCGTAGGCATTGGGCAAGGAAGCTTTTTCCCGAGACCGAATCACCGCCAGACATGACTGCATCACCGCGGATGAATACATTCTTGCACTCACTCACACCACAGGTCGAGTGAGGTATCAAAGTGAAGCTTAGGTGAAGGAGCATCTAATGGACTGGGTGTGGGGTTGACATATCGATAAAAAATGGATATGACCTTGAACTGATCACGTGACCTCCCCGTGATGACAAATACCCAGAACCAAGTCAGTACATGCATCCCATAGTCCCAGGTCACAATCCAGAAAGTCCGCCATTTTAAACCCACCCACTCACATCCCAGGTCAATCAGTGCAACCGAGTGAGTGGGTGGGTTCAAAATGGCGGACGTCAAACGTCCGCCATTTTAAACCCACCCACTCACATAGCACTCAATCACCCCCGTGAGTGGGTGGGCTCAAAATGGCGGACAAAGAAAGTCCGCCATTTTAAACCCACCCACTCACATCCCAGGTCAATCAGTGCAACCGAGTGAGTGGGTGGGTTCAAAATGGCGGACGTCAAACGGCCGCCATTTTAAACCCACCCACTCACATTAAAAAAAAATTAACTCACGTATGCGAACCCCCCCTATGGCAACCCAAAAATTCACTTCGCGCATGCGCAGTGAGGCGCTAATTACCCGTTTTGCTCTATATATACTACTCAGGCTCTTATATACAAAACGACTAACAAAGACTGAAATGGTTCGATACGCAAAATTAGAGGGCAATAGCCAATCAGATAATATGTGAACATAACAATTAAGGTAAACATGAGTGGCAAATAGACATGACAAGGAATACACACACCACATAGGCCTGACAATACACAATCGAAATGGAAATAGTTTGATAAGGATAATAGATACGGGTGGTGATTTATTGAGGTGTGTGGATGTGTGTAGAGTGGCAGCAGAAATGTCAATCAGGGGAATAAACACAAGTGAAACAGAGATTAGAAAAAAATGTATTAAGTTTGTTGCGACCGGTCCTTACTTCATTAATTAGGAATGATCAACGAATTAAATCAGACTACGGCAAGATTGCTTCTCGCATGTTATTTCATCAAACTCAGAACGAGGCTCAAATACATCCCATAATATCATCCAGGAATCTACGGTGGCACAGTAGTGCTATAGCTTCACAGAACATGACATCCCTCTTTTCCTAAGAAAGAGACTCTGGGTCAACTAACAAACTCAATTAAATCTCAGAATGTCAATGAACAATTAAAGTCAATGAATTCATCTCCTGAATGTTCAGATGCACAAAGTTCACTGCCCTGATAGGGTACTGGATATGAAATTAATTAATTAATTACCCAAACAGGGTGATATCGACTGTCAGTAATTCGATGAACCAACGCGAACATTAAAATCAAATTTCAACCCGAACTCTGGAAAAATTGTGTCTTAGCCTTAAGGACTTTTAAAGTTCAATACTGTAAAGAGTTCATGTTCGATATAAATCACTCATGTCTTTACCGAGACAGATATATTATATTGTTACTTTACCATTAACTTCAAGTCATAAAGACTAAGATATATTAGTAGTTAATTCATTACATAGTCAGACAGTCTCTGTGGTGTTTTAACTTGTCTTCGCGGTCTGGCTGGGGTCACCATGGTGGGTGTAAAGACCTCTTTCGCGGGATGACCCTCTTCAATCACCGCGCCAGGTGATATTTGTGGTCGCACTGAATAATCTTGTGCGGCGACAGTGGATTGTGACGGTGTCCCAATCGGCTGATGGACATGTGTACCAGACGTATACTTCTTCACGAAGGATGTGTTCCGAGAGTATTGTACCCCGGCAGGAGATTGGACGACAACACTATTCCCAGTTTTGTTCACTACTGTATGCGGTGTCGCGTTGAACGGTGTGGTGAACTTGTTTACTTTCTCCTGTCTTATCAAGACTTGGTCACCGACTTCCACATCTGAGTAACGGGCACCGCGGCGCTCGTCAGCATTGATTTTAGAAATCCCCTTCTGTTCGGAGTCTCGATCCCGAACTTCGAGGTCAGAATGACGTGACGTGCTGATGTCTGGGAGTTTCCCTCTCATCTTCCTGTTGAAGAGTAGCTCGGCTGGGCTCTTGCCAGTGGTAGTGTGTTCAATTCCCCTGTATATAGTGACATATTTCCTCAGTTCGCGTTTCCAGTCAAGTCCTTCTGACTGAGCGATACGGACTCGTTTTAACAGAGAGGCGTTCTGGCGCTCTACTTCGCCATTCGCTTGCGCCCACTTGGGAGTTGTTCTCAGGTGTTGAATTCCGTTGCTGTTGCAGAAATCGCGAAATTCCTCAGACACGAACTGCGGACCATTGTCCGACTTGATTGTCACAGGTAATCCAAGACGACTGAAGATTGACTCCAAACTGTCAATCACTTTCGTGGAAGTGGTGGACATTAACCCATCATATTCGTAGTAACGGCTGTAATAATCAATCACCACCAGTATAGAATGTCCTGATGGTAGCGGGCCAAGCAAGTCTGTGGCGACGTCTTGCCACGGGCCTTCCGGAAGTGGTGTAGGCCTGAGAGGCTCTGGTAGATCCGGACGTGCCACTAACTGGCATCCATGGCATGATTTGCAATGCCGCTCTGCAGCTCTGTCTATCCCGGGCCACCATACCTTGCCTCTGAGGTGCTGCTTGGTGCCCACAATTCCTAAATGTCCCTCATGAGCTAGGGCGAGGGCTCGAGGACGTAGCTTCTCCGGCAGTACAATGCGAGTACTCCGAAGAACGAGATATCCTATCACACATAACTCACTTGCGATCGGTGCATAAGATTTACATTTTTCGAAACGACCAGTTCGAATGGCTTCGCGCACAATCTTCAACTCCTCGTCGGCTTCGGAGGCTTCTTCAACCTCACGAGTGGTCATTGCGTTCGGTGTAGCATTCACGGCCACAAATCGTACATATTCATTAGATCCATGTGAATGTTCTTGTGTCTTGGCGGAACTGCCCAAAAGGCGAGAAAGCGGGTCAGCAATATTTTCCTTCCCAGGAATATGCACAATTCTAAACTCATAAGGCTGGAGCCGTAGTACCCAACGCTCGATGCGTGCACACGGTTTGGAACGAGGACTGTAGATCACTTCCAGCGGCTTGTGGTCGGTCACTAAATCAAACTTTCTGCCATACAAGTACGGGTGCAGCTTTTCGCAGACCCATACCAGTCCGAGAACCTCACGCTCCGTCTGCGAGAATTTGCGTTCGCAATCAGTTAAACTACGACTAACGTAGCATACAGGAACCATCTTCCCTTGTTGTTCCTGTACCAACACGGCACCTAGTCCCACAGGACTTGCATCAGCGATAACCTTGGTAGGCGCGTCCTTGTCAAAGTAGGCTAGGGTGATAGCTTCAGCTATACTCTCCTTAAGAGTACGGAAGGATTCCTTCTGCTCCGGGCCAAATTCAAATGGTTCGTCCTTCCGAGTTAGTCGTCTGAGCGGCTCAGAGATTGTAGCATACTGCGGAATAAAACGACTGCTATAACTGACTAGACCCAAGAAACTCCGCACTTCTGATGCGCTTTCCGATTCTCTGGCTTCAACTACTGCACGGACCCGTTCAGCTGTAGGTCCAATGCCTTTCTCTGACAGTAAGATCCCCATAAATATCAGTCTATCCATGTTAAATTGACACTTGTCAGGATTAAGTGTCAATCCACACTCCTCCAGGCGCTTCAATACTGCATGTAGGCGTTCGTTGTGAGATTTTTGGTTGGGAGCATGGACGATGATGTCATCGCTGATGTTTTCGACACTTTCTATGCCAGCAAGAGCAGCGGCGATTTCATGCTGGTATTGCTCACTAGCTGAAGATACTCCGAAAATCAGCCTTTTGTATCTGTAAAGAGCCTTGTGTGTCGAGAATGTTGTTATACCACGTGATTCCGGCGTTAGTTCCAGCTGGTGGTAACCCCACTTCAAATCTAATTTGCTGAAAACAACAGATCCATTCATACCCTGCAGTAATTCATCCACCGTTGGGATTGGATATCGGCCCCGAACTATGGCTTCATTTGCTCGACGCATATCCAAACATAGTCTGATATCAGAATTGTTCTTTGGGACAATTACCACAGGATTGACCCATGGCGTAGGACCATCAACAGGTTCAATAATATCAGAGTCCAACAGTTCTTTGATTTTGGCTTCCACAGCACTACGCAGATGGAATGGCACACGTCTCAGTGGTTGAGCTACAGGTTCAACCTCTGGATCAATATGGAGGGTAACTTGTTTTGTTTTCAATTTTCCCACCCCATGGAATACATTGGCATACTGTTGTTGCAGATTTTCTTTACTGCCAGTCACAGCTGCGACATCGACGCCTATCCTCAGTACGCCCAGTTTTACAGCTGTTTCTTTCCCCAGTAGTGGTACACCATTGCCCTTAATCACCAGAAATTCTGCATCCTCACTGTATTTCCCCACTTTTGTTTCACATGTAAACATTCCCTTGACCGATAGCGGCTCATTGGCTGCATAGGAATACAGATTTCTCTCAATCGGTGGGACTTGGGAGTGGCATTTAATCTTTCTTGATTTTAAGTGTTCCCGGGTTTTCTCATCCACAATATTTCTAGTAGCACCTGAATCCACTAACATCTCTAGATTCACTCCACCAACACAGATTTTCAGTTTTTCAGAAGTACAACTATCAGTCACTACGAATGCATAGTCATTTTGTCCTTCTACATGATTCACACTGTTGTGTTTTTTCTGTCCCTTGGATTTGCATTTTTTGGAGAAATGATCTTTACCGTTGCACTTATGGCATGTCTGTCCACGTGCTGGGCATTTGGGATCACGGCCAAAATGGCCGACCATACCACACCTGTAACAGGATTTATCAGCTTTATTCCTGTCCATATTTTGCCTTAGCTTGTTCGCTTTGGAGAATTTCCCTGTTTTGTGGAAAACTCTATGTACAGTTTCTGTTTCAGTTTCTTTTTTCTCAGATTTATTCACAGACAGTGCAGACATTTGTTCTTCAATTCTCTCGTACTGTGCAGCTACCTCTAATGAACGTGTGAGTGTTAGCCCCTGTCCCTCCTCCAAAAGTTTACGACGAACATAGTCTGATGTACATTTGCTCAGAATGGAGTCTCTAATCTGGTTATCAGTATCACCAGCAAAATTACAGTCTCTTGCAGCTTTCCGTAAACGAGTTACAAACTGTTGAACAGTCTCACCTTTTTTCTGAATGACTTGGTGGTACGTCTGCCGGGCAAATGCTGCATTGACTTGAGGAACGAAGTATGTGTTTAAGGCGCCAACCGCCCTACCATAGTCAGTAACTGTTCCAGCGTCGGCAAGCGTGGAGAAAATATCCTGTACATCTGGGCCAGCCAGATGTAATAATAAAGCTCTCCGTCGTTGTTTTGCTGAATCACCAGTGTCTGCATTAATAATCAGCCCCTTCCCGTTGCATAAAGTTCAAACGATGTCAGCCATCTGGTCCAACGTGGACCCAGTGTGGCGGGCTCTGTGTAGCACTCAAATTTCGGCACAGCGTTTCGATCCATTTTCTGGCTCAAAGTTTTGTACAGTTTACGTCGTACGCTTCGTTACGGGTTCAACTTACTCGCCGCCAATGTTGCGACCGGTCCTTACTTCATTAATTAGGAATGATCAACGAATTAAATCAGACTACGGCAAGATTGCTTCTCGCATGTTATTTCATCAAACTCAGAACGAGGCTCAAATACATCCCATAATATCATCCAGGAATCTACGGTGGCACAGTAGTGCTATAGCTTCACAGAACATGACAAAGTTGATTAGAGAAACGTAACAAAGGTACCTAAGATTGAAATCGGAAATAAGATATAGAGAATTGGATAGTTACAGAATGGGAAATGCTGAACTATATGGGCGAACTATATTAGGCTAATAATTAACAAGACAAGAAATACACACACCACAGAAATGCTGGATAGTTGTATTATCTTATCTAAACAGTGATTGATGGAATAAAATATATAAAAATTGAAATTGGAAACAAAATACCAAAATAATAAACAGTAGTCTACCTGAATAACTGTGGCTCTTTCGAAGCTTTTACACCACTGTTAAGTTTAGGATTTGAGCGCCGAATAGCTAGGGCTTCCTTAAATAACAAGACATTCCAGTGATCCGCGGAGTCGATAACTTTAGTGTTAGACAATAAGACTGAGGACAATGGGCAATATGGAATACCTTCTAATCTATTAGGTAAATCAAGTAGGTCTTTAATATGTTGGAAGTGCTCACAACTGAACAAATGAGAATGGATTTCGCTGTTGCCTTTACTGTGTTCCTTTAGTCGTGTTTCAAGACAACGCTCAGTTTTTCCGATGTAACTAGAACTACAACCAGGACAGGTAAATTGGTACACAATATCACTTCTAAATTCATGCGGAGTCTTGTCTTTAATGTTGATAATTGCACTGACTTTAGTGGTTCTCCAATGAACAATGATCTTCACTGGCTTTGTGAGAAGTCTGCGAATTTTGCTTAAATATCGTTTGACTATTCATTCTCCCCGAGGACCAACGTAAGGGAATTTAAGCCAGATTTTAGGTGTGTCGTCTTTAGGGTTATCTCGAGGCGCACAAGCCAAACGAGCCAAAGTTTTTCAACTGTAGCTTTGGGGAAGCCATTCCAAGACATAAAGTCTTTAATAACACTCAACTGATTGTTGAATAGCGAAACAGTACTACAAAGTTTGTGAGCTCTAGTTATAAGTGCCCGTATCCAAGCAGTTTTTGTAGTCCAAGGTTGAAAGCTGTCGAAATGAACATACTGGCCGGTACAAGTGGATTTTCGGTATATTGAGGTTGTCATTCCATTGCAGATTTTGATATCGAGGAAATGTACATCAGTATAAGCGTCAAATGTCTCGTGGGTAAACTTGAGCTGTGGGTTGAAAGTGTTCAGTGCCGTCAAGATTGATTTGAAATCAGCAGGTTTGGCTAGAACAAGTGTGTCGTCCACATATCTGCAGTAGAATTTAACCGTTCCATCTTGGACCAGTTTATCCACCACTGTCTTTTCTAGTTCAGTCATGATGATGTTGGCGAGGCTCGGCCCTAGGGGGGAACCCATCGATACACCGTCCACTTGCTGATACAATACAGTGTTGAACGAGAATGGGGTTTAGTACAGGAGTCCATCAACAGTTTTTTTCAGGGTAGTCTTTCGGATAGTGGTTGTAATTACCTTCTGTTTATATATACGGTCAAGAATGGTATTCACTACTTTCCTCAGAGGCACATTGGTGAACAGCGATTCGACATCGAAGGAAACAAAGCGATAGCCTTCATCGAATAAATTTTGTGGAATTTCTCGAATACGTTGGGCTGCATCAAAGGAATCAGATAGTGAGTATTCGTTATCCGTTAATGGTTTCAATAGTTTCGACAGGAATTTACCTAAAGGCAACAGTAAAGGCAACAGCGAAATCCATTCTCATTTGTTCAGTTGTGAGCACTTCCAACATATTAAAGACCTACTTGATTTACCTAATAGATTAGAAGGTATTCCATATTGCCCATTGTCCTCAGTCTTATTGTCTAACATTAAAGTTATCGACTCCGCGGATCACTGGAATGTCTTGTTATTTAAGGAAGCCCTAGCTATTCGGCGCTCAAATCCTAAACTTAACAGTGGTGTAAAAGCTTCGAAAGAGCTACAGTTATTCAGGTAGACTACTGTTTATTATTTTGGTATTTTGTTTCCAATTTCAATTTTTATATATTTTATTCCATCAATCACTGTTTAGATAAGATAATACAACTATCCAGCATTTCTGTGGTGTGTATATTTCTTGTCTTGTTAATTAATAGCCTAATATAGTTCGCCCATATAGTTCAGCATTTCCCGTTCTGTAACTATCCAATTCTCTATATTTTATTTCCGATTTCAGTCTTAGGTACCTTTGTTACGTTTCTCTAATCAACTTAATACATTTTTTCTAATCTCTGTTTCACTTGTGTTTATTCCCCTGATTGACATTTCTGCTGCCACCCTATACACATTCACACACCTCAATAAATCACCACCCGTATCTATTATCCTTATCAAACTATTGCCATTTCGATTGTGTATTGTCAGGCCTATGTGGTGTGTGTATTCCTTGTCATGTCTATTTGCCACTCATGTTTACCTTAATTGTTATGTTCACATATTATCTGATTGGCTATTGCCCTCTAATTTTGTGTATCGAACCATTTCAGTCTTTGTTAGTCGTTTTGTATATAAGAGCCTGTAACTACTGTTAGACCACATCCTGAAGATGACAAATAAAATTTTGTCGAAATATTGAGACTGTCACCATGCGTTTATTAAGTTTATTCGGAGTTACTTTGCTTCTGCACAAGCAATACAATGATTGGAATCTATGATCAACTTGAAAAATCTTCTGGGTCATCTATACGCGGTAAGACTGACGCTGGGGTCGTGCGTATCGATTTTCAGCCTATTTTCTGCAACTTTTAGAGGGATGAACACGTGATGTCTGCCTATCAGCTAAACTCTACCGACGTAACCCCAAAGTAACCCGCCATTTTCGAGTCATGTGCTGACCTACTTTTTCAAAATTACAGATCTACAAGACCTCTTCGATGATACGGAATTTATTCATATCTGTATCTTTTGTAAGCCGAGACAATATATGATTCAGAAGTACCCCGCTAGTGTGAAAGCCTGTAATTTATCAGATTTGTCGAGTCTGTTCTCCGCCGGATGAAGACCGAATAGTATACGGTAAATTATCAGATATCGCTCCGCAATAATGGCGACACACGATTCGCAAGCCATCTTTACGGATGGTGCAGTGTACGCAAATGTCTGTATGATCTTACCTTGATATTTAGTCCGTGTTGACCAAATAACGGTTTTGCGTACAGATTTACACGCCACAAACACCGGCGGTTTCTGCAGACCCGCTCATTCGTGATGCCTCTTTCGTGGCTTGTGTGTGGTGATCAAACACTGGCGTAAGGTTTCCCCTAAATTTTTATGGAAGGAAGTTTCCAAAGCAAATTCGTAATAAAATGGTCTAATATACCCTAGACAGTAACAACTAGCTCACACACTGTTCATCTAACGCATGCATTTTAAATAAAGTGAGTACTCCATGAAATAGGCCACACTTTTCTGGCGTATGGATACTCGATTCCAAATATTCGCACGCTCGTATTCATGAGTAGTAGGAAAACAGAGTACCTGGAGCAGGACTTAACATGTCGCGCGATCAAATATTTTAATTTTCTTTCTGATAGACACACTGATTGGTACTTATTGTTTATAGTATAGTATAGACTTAGGATCGAAATCATGTTTTGGGGATACATTTGAAGTAGATTATCACACGATGATGGTTTGATTGCATAATCATTGCGGGGATCTATCAGTAAACCATGCATTCTGTTTTGTTAAATTTTGTTCCTTAATCGGTTTTAATTTTTTTTTTCTCAACTTCCTGTCACAAAATATTGTAATATGTATTATATTGAGAAAGGTTTGTGAGATACAGTAAATAAAGTAATTTGCCCACTCTCAGAAAAATAATACAAACTTAAACTCGGGGTTTAGACCCTCGCTCGTCTCGGGTTAAATGATTTCAAAAGTAGATCCTGGGGACCGATGGTATCATGTGGAGTTTCACTTTGACGTGAAACAAGATGGCCACCTACTAGGAAAGATAGAGGTCAGAGACTCAACGTAGATCTGTCTTTATTTATAGACTGTAGACCCGCTCTGATTCTCGAATCCTCGTGCACTTAAATCTTTATAGTTTGTTGCAAACAATGGCTCAATACAAAGGTGAGATGACGCAGAAATGACTTTCTATATTGTTGGTGACTACTGACGTCTGCAAGTATGAGCCGTCCTTTATTTTCCAAGTAACTGCATGTACTGCGAATGACCTGGTACCGTGTCTCGATCCTACGCATAGTAGAGAAACCCCACAACCGGAGCTAATCCATACGTAACTTATGTTTGTTATTTAACAGATTTGACCTCTGGCTATAATCATATCATTCAACTCGCATCTTCACAAATTCAATCAGGTCATCATAATGTTTTTTCTTTGTTTTTTTTTTCAGGTAGAAGGTGTCAAACGTGAAGACGATGAGATACAGTGTCCTCTTCCAGGCACGAGCATCCCGAGGCCACCGTTTCCTGTTGCGATTTTTCAACACCAAGGAGAGGGGTTGACCATGAATGCGGATACAGATATGACTGCCGGGCAATTGGAGAGTCCACCGTCTGTCAGAAAAAACTGTCTTGGTACACACATCGACGAAACTCACACAAATAAGAGTACTGATGAAAACTCAATTAAATGTTCTCTATGTGATTATACATACAACCAAACTAGTAGTCTTGTTGGACATATGAGAACACATTCCGGTGAAAAATCTTTTAATTGTTGTTCTCTCTGCGAGTTTAGGTCCGACAGGACCAACGACCTTGTTAGGCATATGAGAACACACACTGGTGAAAAGCCTTTCAAGTGTTCTCTGTGTGATCATCGATTCAACCGTAATAGTACCCTCGTTAGACATATGAGAACACACGCGTGTGAGAGGCCGTTCAACTGTTCCCTCTGTGATTACAGATCAGCCAGTGAGAGTAATCTTGTTATGCACGAGAGAACACACACCGGTGAAAAGCCTTTCAAGTGTGCTCTTTGTGATAATAGATTTGCCTCGGACAACTATCGGGCTAGACATATGAAAACACACACTGGTGAAAAGCCCTTTATGTGCACTCTGTGCGATTATAGGTCCGCTCGAAGTAGTACTCTTGTTACACATATGAGAACGCACACTGGTGAAAAGCCTTTTAAGTGTTCACTATGTGATTATACATCCACCCAAGCTAGTACTCTTCTAAGACATAAGAGAACACATACCGCTGAGAATCCTTTTTAGTGTTGATCTCTTCGGGAGTTTAGGTCCGACAGGAATAACGACCCTTTGTATGCATATGAGAAAACACACTGGTGAAAAAGATCACCTGGAATAGTACGTCGGTTAGACATGAGAACACACGCGTGTGAAAGGCCTTTCAAATGTTTCCTCTGAAATTAAAGATCTATCGGTAAGAAGGATCTGGTTAGTTGAAAAACCATTCAAGTGTTCTGTATGTGATTATAAATGTGCCCAAAACGGTAATCGTGCTTCACACATGAGAAAGTACACATGTGAAAAGTATTTCGAACATTCCGTCTGTGAGTATAGATCTGTCAATAACAGCCATATTTTTACATATATGAGAACACACACTAGTGAAAATATTTTTTCGTCTTCTGTATTTGATTATAGATGTTTGTAAGAGCAAAATCTGGTTAAAACACACTGGTGAAAAACCTTTAAATTATTAACTTTGTGATTACAGATTCAACCAGAAAAGAACGCTTGTAACACATATCGTTGAAAAGCCTTTTCAGTGTTACATGTATCTCTGATATTTAAAAACAGTGTCGGCCTCGTAAGCGCTAGGTACTGTGTTCGATCTCAGGCCGGGTCATACCAAAGACGTGAAAAATGGAACGTGTTGCTTCCTGGCTCACGCTCAGCATTAAGAGGATAAAACAAGGACTGGTTCGCGCGGTGTCAGTATAATGCGCGGTGTCAGTATAATGTGACGGAGTGAGGTGTCCTGTCTGCTACGGCATGATATTTCATCATGACGAACTCAGAATAAATTTGAGGTTCAAAGCCAGCATTTTGCATATGCAACTTTATGGTCTATATGTAAATAAGATTTGCACAATACATTTGTATTTTCTCGGAGTGAAGAGGAGTCAGCAATTCTGGATTTCGGTTGGTTAGTAGAGCCAGAGAGGTTTGAATTTTTTGATGATCGACGTGTGATTCTCCGTCGGAATTATCAGGCTCGTGTTAGGCAGCTTTGATGATCGATGTGTGGTTCTCCGTCATAATCATCGGACCGTTTTAGGGCGGCAGTTCGGATGATCCGAGAGGTTGTGCGCATCTCAGCCCGAATTATCGGTCTGTCAGTTCTCGTTAAGTGCTGTGCAGGCGAGTATGTGCTTCAGAATCACGAGCCATCCCAAGTCGCCTTGGGAGGGACCTACTGATATTGGAAAAGTATAATACATGAAAACATGCTGGAACATTTCGTATAGATCTGTAACGACTGAACAGGTCATATCCACCTCGTTCACAGGCACCATTTTCGACTGTGCCACGTGCGTTACTCCAACTTATCGAGATAAAATACCTTCCGGTTGGTGGTGGGAGCTCAATCGCCAAGCGAAGTAACAAACTTAAATGTGGCCGACATCTCCAGATAAAGGCTACCTCATGAATGGCGCAAAGGGATGTTCTGCATAGAAATATACATTTTGTAAATTTATCATGCCAATTAAACAGATTGTTTTAACACAAAAAATACCATACATTAAATCTTTCAACACCATTGGGTCTGTAATCGTTCGAATACATGGAGCTTAGTTGGATGATGCGTGACATCTCTTACTCCATCCGCGGGCGAAATCCAGGGATACAGTCAAAAGAGATGGAGGATGCTGATGGAGTGAGTGTATAGGATGATCAGGCCATTTCTCCTTTCATGTCACAATTCGGTCTGTTTTGTCTCGTTTTTATCTGGCATTCCCACATGAAAAATTTGAGCATTTAAATGATCTTCCTTTTCGTGGATGGTCAAATTCCCTTTCTGACTGGTCTTATATGGACACAATAAGCACTTGTATAATGCTATTTCACGTGTGTGCGTCTTTTCATGGCTCCGTAGGTACCTTTTCACGGACGTACAAAATGCGCAAAATGAGCATTTGTATGGTTTCTCACCAGAGTGAGATAACATATGACAGGTTAAGCTTTCTTTCGTGTCAGTGCCGTATGGACAATGTAAACATTTATATGGCTTCCCGTGAGAGTGGATCAGTTGATGGTTCTTAAGATGTCCTTTTCTAGCAGTGGTATATGAACAAAGAGAGCATCTGTATGGCCTTTCATCAGTGTGGGTTATATAATGACTCTTCAAGCTTCCTTTCACAGCAGTGCTATATGGGCAAAGCGAACATTTGTATGGTTTATCATCATTGTAAGCTGTTTGGTGACACTTCAGATTCCCTTTTAGTGCAGGGCTATATGAGTAAAGCGAGTGATGATTTGCCCAATGAGTCTTAAGGTTTGATTTCACACCAGAGCTATATGGGCAAAGTGAGCATTTGTATGGTTTCTCACCACTGTGCGTTATTTGATGACACTTCAGATTCCCTTTACAAGCAGTTCTATATGGACAAAGCGAGCACTTATATGGTTTCTCGCCAGTATGACTCCGTATGTGTCTATTCAGAATGGATTTCCCGGCAGCGGCAAAAGAGCAGTATGGGCATTTATGAAGTCTATGGACAGACTGCTTCTTTACGCTCAACGAGCATGGATGTTCCGTAGGCGAGGACGTATGTTCGTCATCCACTACTAATTTGCCAGGCTCCGTACAGTCTTCGTTTATCCCACTCTTCTGGCGTGACTCGATGATAGATTTATACATGGTTACAGGATGAGGTCTGTCCCGTGACGTCTCTCCCTCTACATCATCGAGCACTGAATCTTGCATCATGTCCTGAAAATATGAATAAGTCCTATGATATATTGAATTAAATAACACTTAACTTCCCTTGTTAAATGGTTGAGGTAAGAACTCAGCAAAATGCAAATATCCATTATGGATTATGCAGATAATAAATGCAAGATTCGACAAATTCGCGACAGTTTGGATGTCCGTAATATGTTGCATTGTAGGGAAGCTACAGTTTCATTTCCGTACCAAAACATTAACTTTTAAATGTTTTATATTAAATATGTTTTATGTCTGTACCAAAACAATAAAATTTTGTCCGAAATAATGCTAATGAGATGCAAATGTGGACATATACGAGTCTTCTTCGCTTTGGAGGTGAATAAGTTTTAAAATTGAGCAAGAACTCCTACTGAACTAAATTCA
>JAVTVY010038021.1:0-16219 GCA_036873755.1 Hanleya hanleyi | reverse complement strand
CTACGGCATGCAGAAAAAAAGCGTCTCCAGATCATATTTGTATGTGGTGGAATCGGGTTCAGAAATCGACCATTTTTTTGTTTCAACAAAAAGCTCATATTGCCATATATGGGTGCTATAGAAGCGACCATATCACGTGCTGTGGGCTGAAAATTGTTTGCTTTTCTTTGCAATTCAAACGGGGAATAGACAAGACTTGGTTCTACGGCATGGAGAAAAAAAAGCGTTTTCCAGATCATATTTGTATGTGGTGGAATCGGGTTCAGAAATCGACCATTTTTTGTTTCAACAAAAAGCTCATATTGCCATATATGGGTGTTATAGAAGAGACCATACCACGTGCTTTGGGGTGAAAATTAATTGTTTTCTTTTCTTTGCAATTCAAACAGAGAATAGACAAAACTTGGTTCTACAGCATGGAGAAAAAAAAGCGTCTCCAGATCATATTTGTATGTGGCGGAATCGGGTTCAGAAATCGACCATTTTTTGTTTCAACAAAAAGCTCATATTGCCGTCTCCATTTTTTGTTTCAACAAAAAGCTCATATTGCCATATATGGGTGCAGGTGAAGTGACCATATCACGTATTGTGGGCTGAAAATTGTTTGCTTTTCTTTGCAATCTTAAACGGGGAATAGACAAGACTTGGTTCTACGGGCATGGAGTGCCGTCTCCAGATCATATGTGTATGTGGTGGAATCGGGTTCAGAAATCGACCAGCTTCGCTCAACAAAAAGCTCATATTGCCATATGGGTGTTATAGAAGGACCATGGTCACGTGCTGTGGGCTGAAAATTTGTTTGCTTTTTCGTAATTCAAACGGGGAATAGACAAGACTTGGTTCTACGGCATGGAGAAAAAAATCGTCTCCAGATCATATTTGTATGTGGTGGAATCGGGTTCAGAAATCGACCATTTTTTGTTTCAACAAAAAGCTCATATTGCCATATATGGGTGTTATAGAAGCGACCATATCACGTGCTGTGGGCTGAAAATTGTTTGCTTTTCTTTGCAATTCAAACGGGGAATAGACAAGACTTGGTTCTACGGCATGGAGAAAAAAAGCGTCTCCAGATCATATTTGTATGTGATGGAATCGGGTTCAGAAATCGACCATTTTTTGTTTCAACAAAAAGCTCATATTGCCATATATGGGTGTTATAGAAGAGATCATACCACGTGCTGTGGGGTGAAAATTGTTTGCTTTTCTTTGAAATTCAAACGGGGAATAGACAAGACTTGGTTCTACGGCATGGAGAAAAAAAAGCGTCTCCAGATCATATTTGTATGTGGTGGAATCGGGTTCAGAAATCGACCATTTTTTGTTTCAACAAAAAGCTCATATTACATATATGGGTGTTATAGAAGCGACCATATCACGTGCTGTGGGCTGAAAATTGTTTGCTTTTCTTTGCAATTCAAACGGAAAATAGACAAGACTTGGTTCTACGGCATGGAGAAAAAAAAGCGTCTCCAGATCATATTTGTATGTGGTGGAATCGGGTTCAGAAATCGACCATTTTTTGTTTCAACAAAAAGCTCATATTGCCCTATATGGGTTTTATAGAAGCGACCATATCACGTGCTGTGGGCTGAAAATTGTTTGCTTTTCTTTGCAATTCAAACGGGGAATAGACAAGACTTGGTTCTACGGCATGGGAAATAAAAGCGTCTCCAGATCATATTTGTATGTAGTGGAATCGGGTTCAGAAATCGACCATTTTTAGTTTCAACAAAAAGCTCATATTGCCAAATGTGGATGTTATAGAAGCGACCATATCACGTGCTGTGGGCTGAAAATTGTTTGCTTTTCTTTGCAATTCAAACGGGGAATAGACAAGACTTGGTTCTACGGCATGGAGAAAAAAAAGCGTCTCCAGATCATATTTGTATGTGGTGGAATCAGGTTCAGAAATCGACCATTTTTTGTTTCAACAAAAAGCTCATATTGCCATATATGGGTGTTATAAAAGCGACCATATCACGTGCTGTGGGCTGAAAATTGTTTCTTTGCAATTCAAACGGGAATAGACAAGACTTGGTTCTACGGCATGGAGAAAAAAAGCGTCTCCAGATCATGTTTATGTGGTGGAATCGGGTTCAGAAATCGACCATTTTTTGTTTCAACAAAAGCTCATATTGCCATATATGCGTTGACTTATAGAAGCGACCATATCACGTGCTTTGGGGTGAAAATTGTTTGCTTTTCTTTGCAATTCAAACGGGGAATAGACAAGACTTGTTTCTACGGCATGGAGAAAAAAAGCGTCTCAGATCATATTTGTATGTGGTGGAATCGGGTTCAGAAATCGACCATTTTTTGTTTCAACAAAAAGCTCATATTGCCATATGGGTGTTATAGAAGCGACCATATCACGTGCTGTGGTCTGAAAATTGTTTGCTTTTCTTTGCAATTCAAACGGGGAATAGACAAGACTTGGTTCTACGGCATGGAGAAAAAAAGGGTCTCCAGATCATATTTGTATGGGGTGGAATCGGGTTGAGAAATCGACCATTTTTTGTTTCAACAAAAAGCTCATATTGCCATATATGGGTGTTATAGAAGCGACCATATCACGTGCTGTGGGCTGAAATTGTTTGCTTTTCTTTGCAATTCAAACGGGGAATAGACAAGACTTGGTTCTACGGCATGGAGAAAAAAGCGTCTCCAGATCATATTTGTATGTGGTGGAATCAGGTTCAGAAATCGACCATTTTTGTTTCAACAAAAAGCTCATATTGCCATATATGGGTGTTATAGAAGCGACCATATCACGTGCTGTGGGCTGAAAATTGTTTGCTTTTCTTTGCAATTCAAACGGGAATAGACAAGACTTATTCACACATGCGGAGAAAAAAGAAGCGTCTACAGATCATATTTACTTTATGTGGTGGAATCGGGTTCAGAAATCGGTGTTTTTATTTCAACAAAAAGCTCATGTTGCCTGCTGCATATATGGGTGTTATAGAAGCGACCATATCCACGTGCTGTAGGCTGAAAATTGTTTGCTTTTCTTTACCAGTTCAAAGAGCAGGGAATAGACAAGACTTGGTTCTACCGCATGGAGAAAAAAAAGCGTCTCCAGATCATATTTGTATGGGGTGGAATCGGGTTCAGAAATCGACCATTTTTTCTTTCAACAAAAAGCTCATATTGCCATATATGGGTGTTATAGAAGAGACCATACCACGTGCTGTGGGGCGAAAATTGTTTGCTTTTCTTTGCAATTCAAACAGGGAATAGACAAGACTTGGTTCTACGGCATGGAGAAAAAAAGCGTCTCCAGATCATATTTGTATGTGGTGGAATCGGGTTCAGAAATCGACCATTTTTTGTTTCAACAAAAAGCTCATATTGCCATATATGGGTGTTATAGAAGCGACCATATCACGTGCTGTGGGCTGAAAATTGTTTGCTTTTTTTTGCAATTCAAACGGTGGATAGACAAGACTTGGTGCTACGGCATGGAGAAAAAAAAGCGTCTCCAGATCATATTTGTATGTGGTGGAATCGGGTTCAGAAATCGACCATTTTTTGTTTCAACTAAAAGCTCATATTGCCATATATAGATTATTGCCGAAGCGACCATATCACGTGCTGTAGGCTGAAAATTGTTTGCTTTTCCTTTTTACAGGTCAAACAGAATAGACAAGACTTGGTGCTACGGCATGGAGAAAAAAGCGTCTCCGGAATCATATGTGTATGTGGTGGAATCAGGTTCGAAATCGACCATTTTTGTTTCAACAAAAGAAACATATTACCATATATGCAGATTGTTATGAAGCGGCCATATCACGTGCTGTGGGCTGAAAATGGTTTGCTTTTCTTTGAAATTCAAACGGTGAATAGACCGGACTTGGTTCTACGGCATGGAGAAAAAAAGCGTCTCCAGATCATATTTGTATGTGGTGGAATCGGGTTCAGAAATCGACCATTTTCAACAAAAAGCTCATATTGGCATCTGGGATATGGGTGTTATAGAAGTGACCTGACCATATCACGTGCTGTGGGTTGAAATGGTTTGCTTTTCTTTGAAATTTAAACTTGGAATAGACAAGACTTGGTTCTACGGCATGGAGAAAAAAAAGCGTCGCCAGGTCATATTTGTATGTGGTGGAATCGGGTTCAGAAATCGACCATTTTCAACAAAAAGCTCATATTACCATATATGGGTGTTATAGAAGAGACCATACCACATTTTTGTAAGGTGAAAATTGTTGCTTTTCTTTGCAATTCAAACGGGGAATAGACAAGACTTGGTTCTACAGCATGGAGAAAAAAAGCGTCTCAGATCATATTTATGTGGTGGAATCGGGTTCAGAAATCGACCATTTTTGTTTCAACAAAAGCTCATATTGCCATATATGGGTGTTATAGAAGAACCATACCACGTGCTGTGGAGGTGGAAATTGTTTACTTTTCTTTGCAATTCAAACGGTGAATAGACAAGACTTGGTTCTACGGCATGGAGAAAAAAGCGTCTCAGATCATATTTGTATGTGGTGGAATCGGGTTCAGAAATCGACCATTTTTGTTTCAACAAAAAGCTCATATTACCATATAATAGATTATGAAGAGACCATACCACGTGCTGTGGGGTGAAAATTGTTTGCTTTTCTTTGCAATTCAAACAGAGAATAGACAAGACTTGGTTCTACGGCATGGAGAAAAAAAGCGTCTCCAGATCATATTTGTATGTGGTGGAATCGGGTTCAGAAATCGACCATTTTTTGTTTCAACAAAAAGCTCATATTGCCATATATGGGTGTTATAGAAGACACCATACCACGTGCTTTGGGGTGAAAATTGTTTGCTTTTCTTTGCAATTCAAACGGGGAATAGACAAGACTTGTTTCTACGGCATGGAGAAAAAAAGCGTCTCCAGATCATATTTGTATGTGGTGGAATCGGGTTCAGAAATCGACCATTTTTTGTTTCAACAAAAAGCTCATATTACCATATAGATGTGTCCTCAGCGGACTTCCCAGCCACTATAAGGGGTGAAAATTGTTTGCTTTTCTTTGCAATTCAAACGGGGAATAGACAAGACTTGGTTCTACGGAATGGAGAAAAAAGCGTCTCCAAATCATATTTGTATGTGGTGGAATCGGGTTCAGAAATCGACCATTTTTTGTTTCAACAAAAAGCTCATATTGCCATATATGGGTGTTAGAGAAGATACCATACCACGTGCTGTTTGGTGGAAATTGTTTGCTTTTCTTTGCAATTCAAACGGGGAATAGACAAGACTTGGTTCTACGGCATGGAGAAAAAAAAGCGTCTCCAGATCATATTTGTATGTGGTGGAATCGGGTTCAGAAATCGACCATTTTTGTTTCAACAAAAAGCTCATATTGCCATATATGGGTGTTAAGGAAGAGACCATACCACGTGCTTTGGGGTGAAAATTGTTTGCTTTTCTTTGCAATTCAAACGGAGAATAGGCAAGACTTGGTTCTACGGCATGGAGAAAAAAAAGCGTCTCCAGATCATATTTGTATGTGGTGGAATCGGGTTCAGAAATCGACCATTTTTTGTTTCAACAAAAAGCTCATATTGCCATATATGGGTGTTATAGAAGATACCATACCACGTGCTTTGGGGTGAAAATTGTTTGCTTTTCTTTGCAATTCAAACGGGGAATAGACAAGACTTGGTTCTACGGCATGGAGAAAAAAAAGCGTCTCCAGATCATGTTTGTATGTGGTGGAATCGGGTTCAGAAATCGACCATTTTTTGTTTCAACAAAAAGCTCATATTGCCATATATGGGTGTTATAGAAGAGACCATACCACGTGCTGTGGGCTGAAAATTGTTTGCTTTTCTTTTGTAATTCAAACGGGGAATAGACAAGACTTGGTTCTACGGCATGGAGAAAAAAACCGTCTCCAGATCATATTTGAATGTGGTAGAATCGGGTTCAGAAATCGACCATTTTTTGTTTCAACAAAAAGCTCATATTGCCATATATGGGTGTTATAGAAGAGACCATACCACGTGCTGTGGGGTGAAAATTGTTTGCTTTTCTTTGCAATTCAAACGGGGAATAGAGAAGACTTGGTTCTACGGCATGGAAAAAAAAGCGTCTCCAGATCATATTTGTATGTGGTTGAATCGGGTTCAGAAATCGACCATTTTTTGTTTCAACAAAAAGCTCATATTGCCATATATGGGTGTCATAGAGATGACCATATCACGTGCTGTGGGCTGAAAATTGTTTTGCTTTTCTTTGCAATTCAAACGGGGAATAGACAAGACTTGGTTCTACGGCATGGAGAAAAAAAAGCGTCTCCAGATCATATTTGTATGTGGTGGAATCGGGTTCAGAAGTCGACCATTTTTTGTTTCAACAAAAAGCTCATATTGCCATATATGGGTGTTATAGAAGAGACCATACCACGTGCTGTGGGTGAAAATTGTTTGCTTTTCTTTGCAATTCAAACGGGGAATAGACAAGACTTGGTTCTACGGCATGGAGAAAAAAAAGCGTCTCCAGATCATATTTGTATGTGGTGGAATCGGGTTCAGAAATCGACCATTTTTTGTTTCAACAAAAAGCTCATATTGCCATATATGGGTGTTATAGAAGCGACCATATCACGTGCTGTGGGCTGAAAATGGTTTGCTTTTCTTTGCAATTCAAACGGGGAATAGACAAGACTTGGTTCTACGGCATGGAGAAAAAAAAGCGTTTCCAGATCATATTTGTATGTGGTGGAATCGGGTTCAGAAATCGACCATTTCTTGTTTCAACAAAAAGCTCATATTGCCATATATGGGTGTTATAGAAGAGACCATACCACGTGCTGTGGGGTGAAAATTGTTTGCTTTTCTTTGCAATTCAAACGGGGAATAGACAAGACTTGGTTCTACGGCATGTAGAAAAAACCCGTCTCCAGATCATATTTGTATGTGGTGGAATCGGGTTCAGAAATCGACCATTTTTTGTTTCAACAAAAAGCTCATATTGCCATATATGGGTGTTATAGAAGAGACCATACCACGTGATGTGTGGTGGAAATTGCTTGCTTTTCTTTGCAATTCAAACGGGGAATAGACAAGACTTGGTTCTACGGCATGGAGAAAAAAGCGTCTCAGATCATATTTCAATGTGGTGGAATCGGGTTCAGAAATCGACCATTTTTGCTTCAACAAAAAGCTCATATTGCCATGCATATATGGGTGTTATAGACATGACCATGTGCCGTGCTGTGGGCTGAAAGTTGTTTGCTTTTCTTTGCAATTCAAACAGGTAATAGACAAGACTTGGTTCTACGGCATGGAGAAAAAAGCGTCTCCAGATCATATTTCAATGTGGTGGAATCGGGTTTCAGAAATCGACCATTTTTGCTTCAACAAAAAGCTCATATTGCCATGCATATATGGGTGTTATAGACATGACCATGTGCCGTGCTGTGGGTTGAAAATTGTTTGCTTTTCTTTGCAATTCAAACGGGGAATAGACAAGACTTGGTTCTACGGCATGGAGAAAAAAAAGCGTCCCCAGATCATATTTGTATGTGGTGGAATCGGGTTCAGAAATCGACCATTTTTTGTTTCAACAAAAAGCTCATATTCCCATATATGGGTGTTATAGAAGAGACCATACCACGTGCTGTGGGGTGGAAATTGTTTGCTTTTCTTTGCAATTCAAACGGGGAATAGACAAGACTTGGTTCTATGGCATGGAGAAAAAAAAGCGTCTCCAGATCATATTTGTATGTGGTGGAATCGGGTTCAGAAATCGACCATTTTTTGTTTCAACAAAAAGCTCATATTGCCTCGACACTGTTCCCATTGGTCTGCTGATTTCCAGTTCAGTATTTATACCGTGACTAACCAGTTTACAAACATTCACTGGGATATGTCCATTGTCCGTACCCAGAGCACAGAAGGTAAGGGGCTAAGCTACTTGTTTCAGATCAGGTTTGTGGATGAAACACAGCAAATAGTTTCTGTACTGACATGTACAAGATACCAAATCTTCAATACGCCTTCTGGAAATCTCGGGCCTTTTCTTTACGGAAGGTGACTGAAAGCATGGGGACTTGATATTTGTATCATGTACATTTATAGTTTGGTTCAGCTGAAAAGGAAGACTTTGCTATGAGGCGGATGCACAGTTGTTCGTACAGATGGATATCGACACAACCAAGCCATGAAGTATGCTGATTGACTGATGATGCAAGAAACGCGGAACACACAAGACGGGGAACTTTTCCGGCGGGTAAATTGGAAGGGACATCAATTCTGCTGCGCAAGCGAATCTACTCCTAATTCAGATTGAGGCAAGCGGCGCGGTTGCGTTATATCGGCTGTGCTTTTCTATTCTAGATTCAGGGATGGTCGCATAAATTATTCCATCTCCCATAGACTCCGTAGTGTATTACTGACGCGGTCTGTGCAGGGCCGTTAGTATCAAGAAACCTTACTTAGCCAAAGACTTCCGGCCCCTGGAGGTCCGGTCTGCCGAGTTCCTTAATCAGTTTCTGTATGAAATCCTTGTATTATCCTTCCACAATATTCAGTGAAATTCAGTTGAACACGAAACAAATGTTGGCATATATATATTTTTAAAAATATTTTTTAAGCGAACACAAAACTAATATATACATATTTTTTCATATCATTATATGATATGAGCTGTCTGTCCAGTGCCGAGTGTTTACCATAATTTCGCATCTCCCATAGTGTATTACTGACCCGGTCTGTGCAGGGGCCGTTAGTATCAAGAAACCTTACTTAGCCAAAGACTTCCGGCCCCTGGAGGTCCGGTCTGCCGAGTTCCTTAATCAGTTTCTGTATGAAATCCTTGTATGTCCTTCCACAATATTCAGTGAAATTCAGTTGAACACGACACAAATGTTGGCATATATATATTTTTTTTAATATTTTTTAAGCGAACACAAAACTAATATATACATATTTTTTCATATCATTATATGATATGAGCTGTCTGTCCAGTGCCGAGTGTTTACCGTAATTTCGCATCTCCCATAGACTCCGTAGTGTATTACTGACGCGGTCTGTGCAGGACCGTTAGTATCAAGAAACCTTACTTAGCCAAAGACTTCCGGCCCCTGGAGGTCCGGTCTGCCGAGTTCCTTAATCAGTTTCTGTATGAAATCCTTGTATTATCCTTCCACAATATTCAGTGAAATTCAGTTGAACACGAAACAAATGTTGGCATATATATATTTTTTTAAATATTTTTTAAGCGAACACAAAACTAATATATACATATTTTTTTATATCATTATATGATATGAGCTGTCTGTCCAGTGCCGAGTGTTTACCGTAATTTCGCATCTCCCATAGACTCCGTAGTGTATTACTGACGCGGTCTGTGCAGGGCCGTTAGTATCAAGAAACCTTACTTAGCCAAAGACTTTCGGCCCCTGGAGGTCCGGTCTGCCGAGTTCCTTAATCAGTTTCTGTATGAAATCCTTGTATTATCCTTCCACAATATTCAGTGAAATTCAGTTGAACACGAAACAAATGTTGGCATATATATATTTTTAAAAACATTTTTTAAGCGAACACAAAACTAATATATACATATTTTTTTCATATCATTATATGATATGAGCTGTCTGTCCAGTGCCGAGTGTTTACCATAATTTCGCATCTCCTTTCTGTATGAAATCCTTGTATGTCCTTCCACAATATTCAGTGAAATTCAGTTCAACACAAAACAAATGTGGGCATTTTTTAAATATTTTTTAAGCGAACACAAAAACAATTATATAAATATTGTTTTCTCCGAATTTCAGATGACAATATATACATCGAAAATATTTCTGAAATATCGAACCATATTTCACGTCAGTAACTTGATTAAAATCATTCATTCAATAGGCTGTATGTTAAGAAATGCATGATAACACAATTTCGCTATTCTCCCAGGATAATTTCTTCACTAACATTACAGGTTTATATTTACGTGCATTATTCATTATACTTTTACATATATTTTGAGAAAAGGATATCCCTCGTATCGTCAAATGTAACAGTGTTCATGAACACAGACTGTCTGTCTAGACATCTACTAAATGATTGACAGACACGTAAAAGACAGATTTTGTTAACAAGTTTGCTGAATCAATTAACCATTGGGGGCAGGTTATGAATAGACCCCAGGGAACAAGAGTCAGTTAAGATAGTGGCAGTCCAATCTGACGGATAAAAAGCGCTATATAATATATTGGCAAATAAACATTACCCCCAAAAAAATAAATTATTATTCAATTCAATGTTGTAATTAAACAATACATTTTGTTAAATAAAAAGTATATATTTTATATGTTTATGTTTTCCGTCACGATATTTGTTTTAAAATATACTTTGAGAAAGTGAAGACGAAGTGTCCGTAAAAATCCAACAATAGTTAATCACTGCCAAAACACAAGCCTTGTCCGTAACAGTAAATGAGTTGTCTCCCCGGGGCTTCTTCAAAGCTCATGATCGAGAGGCGGAGCTACGGAACTCTCAGGGTCATTTCCGAAAAATATCCAAGCTTACGTTCCGCTATTATCTCATCTGGCCCCGACAAATCGGCCCCGCGGGTCAGATATCAAACTGTGTGATGACATGAGCCCTCATTATCCCTCGTATTATGTATAGGAGTCCCACTAGCGCCGTCCCAGGGAGTACCGGTCTGGTCAGGTCCATATATATAGCGGTAAGGTTTTGAACACTGTTGATTATTTACACAGTAAAAATACCTAATGTTTTTCCTAGATTGAGATGACAGTTCTATATTGCACATCCACATATTATCTTATAACCACAGACAGATAATGAGTGGTTTTAAACTGATTTCTTTGACCCATATTGTTTATTCTGATAGACACCTGAGACGGGGAACACATCATCATTGACCGAGTTCTAGCATGTCAAAGGCGACAACCGAGTTTGGAGTACTGAGTGTCATCTCTATATCTACATGTTACCTGGAAGAGAGGACCGATAACGCGTATGAAAATGACTTTGCTTGGAAGTTTCCTCTGCAATATTAAATCTGGCATACAGAATACGCATTTTCTCCTCGTGTTTCAAGCAATGCTTATATCTGAAGCATAAATAAGTGGCACTGAGCAATATAATTAAAAGCAATAAGTGGACGGACAAAATTGACAGAAAGAATATTGTCTATTAGAATGACAGCGACTGCCATGTCTTTCAAGGGGCAAATAGGCGATGTCTGGGCCCGTTGGTGTTATCGGTTATACTTTTCTATTCTAGATTTCGAATTGTTCTGGTGATTTTCCCTTCCAAAAGATGAATATGAAAAATCCCTGTGACGACAATGACTTTCAAAGAACGAATAGCTGTGTTGGTGGATGCAGTAGGACATATTTCATCAAGTATTGGGTTGAGCAGACAAACTGCATTGGAGGAATGTGACCTGGCGACAGTACAGTGTGATTCCAATTTCACCTGAATGGATGACCACGTGCAACAGCGCATCAAGCATGAAAGCAAAATGGCTTGAATTGAGGTTTCCATAAAATAATGCAGGATAGAAGCTCTAATTTCTTAGTTATTTTTATTTCGTCAGCAATTCTGAAAAATACTAAAACTCACAACAAACTAGTACAAAGCGAAGATCTACAATAAAGGAACGTCTGCATTTTTATACCTATAAGTTCATGTATTATTGGTGTGTTACAGCAGATGTCATCGAAAGAAGACAATGACATAACACGAATTACTAATGTTTGACCACCTGTGGACATATCCGACTTACTCAGCGTGTATTGCAGACACCTGCCCGTAAATAAACAAAGGTTTCAATCGACAGGAAATCTCTGAGAAAACCCCAAGCGTCTTCCAAACTGACAGCAATTGTTTACCTCGACACTGTTCCCATTGGTCTGCTGATTTCCAGTTCAGTATTTATACCGTGACTAACCAGTTTACAAACATTCACTGGGATATGTCCATGGTCCGTACCCAGAGCACAGAAGGTAAGGGGCTAAGCTACTTGTTTCAGATCAGGTTTGTGGATGAAACACAGCAAATAGTTTCTGTACTGACATGTACAAGATACCAAATCTTCAATACGCCTTCTGGAAATTTCGGGCCTTTTCTTTACGGAAGGTGACTGAAAGCATGGGGACTTGATATTTGTATCATGTACATTTATAGTTTGGTTCAGCTGAAAAGGAAGACTTTGCTATGAGGCGGATGCACAGTTGTTCGTACAGATGGATATCGACACAACCAAGCCATGAAGTATGCTGATTGACTGATGATGCAAGAAACGCGGAACACACAAGACGGGGAACTTTTCCGGCGGGTAAATTGGAAGGGACATCAATTCTGCTGCGCAAGCGAATCTACTCCTAATTCAGATTGAGGCAAGCGGCGCGGTTGCGTTATATCGGCTGTGCTTTTCTATTCTAGATTCAGGGATGGTCGCATAAATTATTCCATCTCCCATAGACTCCGTAGTGTATTACTGACGCGGTCTGTGCAGGGCCGTTAGTATCAAGAAACCTTACTTAGCCAAAGACTTCCGGCCCCTGGAGGTCCGGTCTGCCGAGTTCCTTAATCAGTTTCTGTATGAAATCCTTGTATTATCCTTCCACAATATTCAGTGAAATTCAGTTGAACACGACACAAATGTTGGCATATATATATTTTTTTAAATATTTTTTAAGCGAACACAAAACTAATATATACATATTTTTTTCATATCATTATATGATATGAGCTGTCTGTCCAGTGCCGAGTGTTTACCATAATTTCGCATCTCCCATAGTGTATTACTGACCCGGTCTGTGCAGGGGCCGTTAGTATCAAGAAACCTTACTTAGCCAAAGACTTCCGGCCCCTGGAGGTCCGGTCTGCCGAGTTCCTTAATCAGTTTCTGTATGAAATCCTTGTATGTCCTTCCACAATATTCAGTGAAATTCAGTTGAACACGACACAAATGTTGGCATATATATATTTTTTAAAATATTTTTTAAGCGAACACAAAACTAATATATACATATTTTTTCATATCATTATATGATATGAGCTGTCTGTCCAGTGGCGAGTGTTTACCGTAATTTCGCATCTCCCATAGACTCCGTAGTGTATTACTGACGCGGTCTGTGCAGGGCCGTTAGTATCAAGAAACCTTACTTAGCCAAAGACTTCCGGCCCCTGGAGGTCCGGTCTGCCGAGTTCCTTAATCAGTTTCTGTATGAAATCCTTGTATTATCCTTCCACAATATTCAGTGAAATTCAGTTGAACACGAAACAAATGTTGGCATATATATATTTTTTTAAATATTTTTTAAGCGAACACAAAACTAATATATACATAGTTTTTTATATCATTATATGATATGAGCTGTCTGTCCAGTGCCGAGTGTTTACCGTAATTTCGCATCTCCCATAGACTCCGTAGTGTATTACTGACGCGGTCTGTGCAGGGCCGTTAGTATCAAGAAACCTTACTTAGCCAAAGACTTCCGGCCCCTGGAGGTCCGGTCTGCCGAGTTCCTTAATCAGTTTCTGTATGAAATCCTTGTATTATCCTTCCACAATATTCAGTGAAATTCAGTTGAACACGAAACAAATGTTGGCATATATATATTTTTAAAAACATTTTTTAAGCGAACACAAAACTAATATATACATATTTTTTTCATATCATTATATGATATGAGCTGTCTGTCCAGTGCCGAGTGTTTACCATAATTTCGCATCTCCTTTCTGTATGAAATCCTTGTATGTCCTTCCACAATATTCAGTGAAATTCAGTTCAACACAAAACAAATGTGGGCATTTTTTAAATATTTTTTAAGCGAACACAAAAACAATTGTATAAATATTGTTTTCTCCGAATTTCAGATGACAATATATACATCGAAAATATTTCTGAAATATCGAACCATATTTCACGTCAGTAACTTGATTAAAATCATTCATTCAATAGGCTGTATGTTAAGAAATGCATGATAACACAATTTCGCTATTCTCCCAGGATAATTTCTTCACTAACATTACAGGTTTATATTTACGTGCATTATTCATTATACTTTTACATATATTTTGAGAAAAGGATATCCCTCGTATCGTCAAATGTAACAGTGTTCATGAACACAGACTGTCTGTCTAGACATCTACTAAATGATTGACAGACACGTAAAAGACAGATTTTGTTAACAAGTTTGCTGAATCAATTAACCATTGGGGGCAGGTTATGAATAGACCCCAGGGAACAAGAGTCAGTTAAGATAGTGGCAGTCCAATCTGACGGATAAAAAGCGCTATATAATATATTGGCAAATAAACATTACCCCCAAAAAAATAAATTATTATTCAATTCAATGTTGTAATTAAACAATACATTTTGTTAAATAAAAAGTATATATTTTATATGTTTATGTTTTCCGTCACGATATTTGTTTTAAAATATACTTTGAGAAAGTGAAGACGAAGTGTCCGTAAAAATCCAACAATAGTTAATCACTGCCAAAACACAAGCCTTGTCCGTAACAGTAAATGAGTTGTCTCCCCGGGGCTTCTTCAAAGCTCATGATCGAGAGGCGGAGCTACGGAACTCTCAGGGTCATTTCCGAAAAATATCCAAGCTTACGTTCCGCTATTATCTCATCTGGCCCCGACAAATCGGCCCCGCGGGTCAGATATCAAACTGTGTGATGACATGAGCCCTCATTATCCCTCGTATTATGTATAGGAGTCCCACCAGCGCCGTCCCAGGGAGTACCGGTCTGGTCAGGTCCATATATATAGCGGTAAGGTTTTGAACACTGTTGATTATTTACACAGTAAAAATACCTAATGTTTTTCCTAGATTGAGATGACAGTTCTATATTGCACATCCACATATTATCTTATAACCACAGACAGATAATGAGTGGTTTTAAACTGATTTCTTTGACCCATATTGTTTATTCTGATAGACACCTGAGACGGGGAACACATCATCATTGACCGAGTTCTAGCATGTCAAAGGCGACAACCGAGTTTGGAGTACTGAGTGTCATCTCTATATCTACATGTTACCTGGAAGAGAGGACCGATAACGCGTATGAAAATGACTTTGCTTGGAAGTTTCCTCTGCAATATTAAATCTGGCATACAGAATACGCATTTTCTCCTCGTGTTTCAAGCAATGCTTATATCTGAAGCATAAATAAGTGGCACTGAGCAATATAATTAAAAGCAATAAGTGGACGGACAAAATTGACACAAAGAATATTGTCTATTAGAATGACAGCGACTGCCATGTCTTTCAAGGGGCAAATAGGCGATGTCTGGGCCCGTTGGTGTTATCGGTTATACTTTTCTATTCTAGATTTCGAATTGTTCTGGTGATTTTCCCTTCCAAAAGATGAATATGAAAAATCCCTGTGACGACAAGAACGAATAGCTGTGTTGGTGGATGCAGTAGGACATATTTCATCAAGTATTGGGTTGAGCAGACAAACTGCATTGGAGGAATGTGACCTGGCGACAGTACAGTGTGATTCCAATTTCACCTGAATGGATGACCACGTGCAACAGCGCATCAAGCATGAAAGCAAAATGGCTTGAATTGAGGTTTCCATAAAATAATGCAGGATAGAAGCTCTAATTTCTTAGTTATTTTTATTTCGTCAGCAATTCTGAAAAATACTAAAACTCACAACAAACTAGTACAAAGCGAAGATCTACAATAAAGGAACGTCTGTATTTTTATACCTATAAGTTCATGTATTATTGGTGTGTTACAGCAGATGTCATCGAAAGAAGACAATGACATAACACGAATTACTAATGTTTGACCACCTGTGGACATATCCGACTTACTCAGCGTGTATTGCAGACACCTGCCCGTAAATAAACAAAGGTTTCAATCGACAGGAAATCTCTGAGAAAACCCCAAGCGTCTTCCAAACTGACAGCAATTGTTTACCTCGACACTGTTCCCATTGGTCTGCTGATTTCCAGTTCAGTATTTATACCGTGACTAACCAGTTTACAAACATTCACTGGGATATGTCCATGGTCCGTACCCAGAGCACAGAAGGTAAGGGGCTAAGCTACTTGTTTCAGATCAGGTTTGTGGATGAAACACAGCAAATAGTTTCTGTACTGACATGTACAAGATACCAAATCTTCAATACGCCTTCTGGAAATTTCGGGCCTTTTCTTTACGGAAGGTGACTGAAAGCATGGGGACTTGATATTTGTATCATGTACATTTATAGTTTGG
>JAVTVY010038020.1:0-17247 GCA_036873755.1 Hanleya hanleyi | reverse complement strand
CGAATCTATGCAATTTAGATGAGATTATCAAAGTGCTATTTAGACAATATATTGTCTTCTCTGCAATCTCGACGAGGTAAAACAGATTTGCGAATCTACGCTAAATATACAATATATTAACTTTCCCTGAAGTGCGAATCTATGCAATCTAGATGAGATTATCAAAGTGCTAATTAGACAATATATTGTCTTCTCTGCAATCTCGATGAAGTAAAACAGATTTGCGAATCTACGCTAAATATACAATATATTAACTTTCCATGAAGTGCGAATCTGCAATTTAGATGAGATTATAAAAGTGCTATTTAGACAATATATTGTCTTCTCTGCAATTTCGACGAGGTAAAACAGATTTCGAATCTACGCTAAATATACAATATATTAACTTTCCATGAAGTGCGAATCTATGCAATTTAGATGAGATTATCAAAGTGCTATTTAGACAATATATTGTCTTCTCTGCAATCTCGCCGAAGTTAAAACACATTTGCGAATCTACGCTAAATAGACAATATATTAACTTTCCATGAAGTGCGAATCTATGCAATTTAGATGAGATTATCAAAGTGCTATTTAGACAATATATTGTCCTCTCTGCAATCTCGACGAGGTAAAACAGATTTGCGAATCTACGCTAAATATACAATATATTAACTTTCCCTGAAGTGCGAATCTATGCAATTTAGATGAGATTATCAACATGCTAATTAGACAATATATTGTCTTCTCTGCCATCTCGACGAGGTAAAACAGAATTGCGAATCTACGCTAAATTGACAATATATTAACTCTCCATGAAGTGCGAATCTATGCAATTTAAATGAGATTATCAAAGTGCTAATTAGACAATATATTGTCTTCTCTACCATCTCCACGAGGTAAACACATTTGCGAATCTACGCTAAATAGAGAATATATTAACTCTCCGTCAAGTGCGAATCTATGCAATTTAGATGAGATTATCAAAGTGCTAATTAGACAATACATTGTCTTTTCTGCCATCTCGACGAGGTAAACACATTTGCGAATCTACGCTAAATAGACAATATATTAACTCTCCCTTATGTGCCAATAAAGTGAATGACAAATCGATTTGCGAATCTACGCTAAATAGACGATATATTACCATACCATGCAGCGCGAATCTATGCCATTTAGATGAGATTATCAAAGTGCTAATTAGACAATATATTGTCTTCTCTGTAATCTCGATTAGGTAAAACAGATTTGCGAATCTACGCTAAATAGAAAATATATTAACTCTCCATGAAGTGCGAATCTATGCAATTTAGATGAGATTATCAAAGTGCTATTTAGACAATATATTTGTCTTCTCTGCAATCTCGACGAGTTAAAACAGATTTGCGAATCTACGCTAAATATACAATATATTAACTTTCCCTGAAGTGCGAATCTATGCAATTTAGATGAGATTATCAAAGTGCTAATTAGACAATATATTGTCTTTTCTTCAATCTCGCCGAAGTTAAAACAGATTTGCGAATCTACGCTAAATAGACAATATATTAACTTTCCATGAAGTGCGAATCTATGCAATTTAGATGAGATTATCAAAGTGCTATTTAGACAATATATTGTCTTCTCTGCAATCTCGACGAGGTAAAACAGATTTGCGAATCTACGCTAAATATACAATATATTAACTTTCCCCGAAGTGCGAATCTATGCAATTTAGATGAGATTATCAAATTGCTAATTAGACAATATATTGTCTTCTCTGCAATCTCGACGAGGTAAAACAGATTTGCGAATCTACGCTAAATATACAATATATTAACTTTCCCTGAAGTGCGAATCTATGCAATTTAGATGAGATTATCAAAGTGCTAATTAGACAATATATTGTCTTCTCTGCCATCACAACGAGGTAAAACAGAATTGCGAATCTACGCTAAATTGACAATATATTAACTCTCCGTGAAGCGCGAATCTATGCAATTTAGATGAGATTATCAAAGTGCTAATTAGACAATATATTGTCTTCTCTGCCATCTCGACGAGGTAAACACATTTGCGAATCTACGCTAAATAGACAATATATTAACTCTCCCTTATGTGACAATAAAGTGAATGACAAATCGATTTGCGAATCTACGCTAAATAGACGATATATTACCTTAGCATGCAGTGCGAATCTATGCAATTTAGATGAGATTATCAAAGTGCTAATTAGACAATATATTGTCTTCTGTGAAATTTCGCCGAAGTTAAAACACATTTGCGAATCTACGCTAAATAGACAATATATTAACTTTCCATGAAGTGCGAATCTATGCAATTTAGATGAGATTATCAAAGTGCTAATTAGACAATATATTGTCTTCTCTGCCATCTCGACGAGGTAAAACAGATTTGCGAATCTACGCTAAATATACAATATATTAACTTTCCCTGAAGTGCGAATCTATGCAATTTAGATGAGATTATCAAGGTGCTAATTAGACAATATATTGTCTTCTCTGCAATCTCGTCGAGGTAAAACAGATTTGCGAATCTACGCTAAATATATAATATATTAACTCTCCATGAAGTGCGAATCTATGCAATTTAGATGAGATTATCAAAGTGCTAATTAGACAATATATTGTCTTCTCTGCCATCTCGACGAGGTAAAACAGAATTGCGAATCTACGCTAAATTGACAATATATTAACTCTCCATCAAGTGCGAATCTATGCAATTTAAATGAGATTGTCAAAGTGCTAATTAGACAATATATTGTCTTCTCTGTCATCTCCACGAGGTAAACACATTTGCGAATCTACGCTAAATAGACAATATATTAACTCTCCGTGAAGTGCGAATCTATGCAATTTAGATGAGATTATCAAAGTGCTATTTAGACAATATATTGTGTTCTCTGCCATCTCGACGAGGTAAAACAGAATTGCGAATCTACGCTAAATTGACAATATATTAACTCTCCATGAAGTGCGAATCTTTGCAATTTAGATGAGATTATCAAAGTGCTAATTAGACTATATATTGTCTTCTCTGCCATCTCCACGAGGTAAACACATTTGCGAATCTACGCTAAATAGACAATATATTGACTCTCCCTTATGTGACAATAAAGTGAATGACAAATCGATTTGCGAATCTACGCTAAATAGACGATATATTACCTTTCCATGCTGTGCGAATCTATGCAATTTAGATGATAATTAGAAGAATTATATCGCCTTTAAACCCCGGCACCAAAGATTAGCAAAATATCTGCACTATATTGTCACCAGTGCTATTTAGCACCATGTTAAGAGATAGGGGAGAATGGAAAATATCAAGGAAAAAGCCAATTGCGCACCTAACTCCAAACCTCTGGCATATACCTTACGCCAAACTTTACTAATAAATGACAAGTAGAATCATAAATATAAGGACATTCAAATAAATATACAGCAGGGAAGATAAACTTTTCCATCCCGGGTTATTGACTTGTAGACACAAATTCATTAGATCTGCATTTGAGTATAATCAAAATAAGGCGAAAGGGGATAATGGTTTCGGGAAAGCCGGTCAGCATGAAGCATATTAAGGCAGAGCCGATTGTCGTTCTTCTTCACTGGTCAGATTTTAGGGCAGGAGATAAGGCAAAGCCGCGCATACAGCAATAAATTAATCTCTATGACCCTTTACTGACCCGTAACAGGAGACGAGGCTCTTACGATAAAAACAGAACTAACCAAGCCGCAATGAAGTCATATGGCTTTTGTTTATCTTTATATGATGTGGGTACTGTAATCAAATAGTACTAAAGCCGATACAGATTGAAACGGTTGTGTGACATTATTTATCTAAGCATGTCCCCTGTAAATTCAGTATGATCTCAAGCGCTATTTGTTGAACATTCCGATCACTTTTCAATTCTGTGTTATATCTATGTTGACCGTGATGTACACAGAAACTCGTGTGCGAGGTAGGTCCACCACAGTGGTTAATGGTCAGGACCTACTGATCAAGCGCCGCTAATGTGGGCAGAAATAGTGGAGCGAGCCTGTGAAACGGAACATACGCTGTGACGAAGTTTATTGTCATTCTGAACAGGGAGCCTTCCATGTTATGGTTCATACTTTGACCTTCCACCATATTTAATGATATCATCAAATATAAAGTATTTGCTGATATCATCAAATCATTTGCTGATATCAGCAAATCAATTGCTGATATCATCAAATCATTTAATGATATCAGCAAATCATTTGCTGATATCAACAAATAAAGCGTTTTTGATGATATCAGCAAATCATTTGCTGATATCAGCAAATCATTTGATGATATCAGCAAATCAGTTGCAGATATCATCAAATGATTTGGTGATATCAGCAAATATTTGCTGATATCAACAAATATTTGCTGATATCAGTAAATATTTGTTGATATCAGCAAATATTTGATGATATCAGTAAATCATTTCATGATATCAGCAAATATTTGATGATATCACCAAATACTGAATAAAAGGTAAAACGGCTTGCCATACGCCCGCCCGCATACAGCCCTACATACTCTATGTGTGTGACCACCGCGCGTCAACCTGGATACATAAAAATGCATGACGATAAGTTTGGAGGGGTATAAATATAGACTTTCCCTGTTTACCACTACATACTTGAAATAAGGTGTTGTTTAAGCCATCTTTCAACGTCTACAGTAATGTTGAAGCTGTTTTCGAGAAAAAATACTAACTAAACCTCGGAACATCATGTATTTTAGGCAATGTCTGTTGATGGCAGGGGTTTCGGTTTCAAACTGCATTCTGATACGAACTGTTCTTACACGCCAGCATTCAACCGACAGTTAGATTGATTAATATCTTCCATTGAAATTATAAGTAAAGTATATTTTGAGATCATTTAATCGAACAATTCTTGCTCTGTTTCAAGCTTGTCCACCAGGGCAGTGGGGGCTGGAGTGCGTGAACAACTGTAGTGAGAATTGTCTTCGGGGTAGCCAAGGATGTGACAAACTTGACGGAGCATGTATCGGCGGATGTGTGGACGAGTATCAGGGAATAACTTGTGATGACCTTAAAGGTGCAGATGGTAAGCAAAGCATCAAAATATGTTCAAGTCCCACAGCCCAAATATACTCTGTGAACGGTTTTGCTTAAATTTGCAAACTACGGTACCTGCCTGTCGTGTGAAAATGCATGTTACGTATCGAGCGAAAGTTTAGACCGAGGCGTTTATCTACCCCCTCATTCAGACTATAACACAAGAACACTGCTCTCGCTACATACTGAAAAGAAACCGCAACTGTCTAGCCTTAAAATGCTGTTTTATTCTGTACTGAAATCCATATACATGTACTTATTGTTCCATTTCTTATAGGATTTTATTCAACAAATGATCCTGTCTTTGTCCATGCGGTCAAATTTTCTTTTCTTGGGTTACAAACACGTGTCACATGGTGTTGCTATGCATTGTGGGTAAAAAGCCTTTGCTTCTGAGCGGCAGACCTGTTGATCTAAAAAATGTCTTTCGGCAATCAATCTCCAGCCGCAGAAACAACGAATACATTAATCCATTTTGGATATTGACGGATGCGGGGGTTTGCCTTTAGTAATGATTAAATTTCGTGCACCGGCCGTGCAATTGTGAACTAATTATTCTTGCCGCTGTTGTTAATTTCCTTGTCAAATTCGTTTTGTGCATGTGGGGCCTCCTATACATGTAGGTGGCTTCACATGGGGACAAAGTTGAATTTTCGTTATCGGACAATAACCTTTGAAAAACTGGACGGATTCTTTTCAAATCTGGTATGTGGGTACTTCGCCTCAACAGTTTGCTTGGGATTTTTTTCATCCCGATCCACCTATAAGTGGCGTCACTTGGGAGCAAAGTCAGATCAATTATTTCAACGTTGGGGGACTTCAGCCCCTCGAGTTTTCATTCAGTTTGAAAGATGCCCCAGCGGTAAAGTAGTAGATAATAAATACAGGTATTTCTGATATTTATTTCTGGTATTATATTTATTTCTTTATTTCTTTATTTATATTTATTTCTGGTATTTATTTTCTGGTATTTCCTGAAGGAAATGAGAAATTCAGATATCTTATTTTCCATACAGAAATAACAATTCGATATATGTGTTATAAGCTTGCTGCCTCCTGAGGATCAACATTTTAAGAAAGACATTCCTTTAATACTATATCGTTTCTTTCTCCATCTGAGGTTATTTTTGTGAATATATGTTTGCTTAGTTGTAATTTATCCTTAACTCTCTTATTATGAGTGAAAAATCTCTGCCTGATTGAGTAGGAAGGCATACATTTCACAAATACTTGTACAATTTTCTGTATCCGGTGTATTAGATTTCTATACAACAAACTTAATATTTCGCAATCATTATATATAGTCGGTGTGTAATCATTTAATCAAACAATTCTTGCTCTGTTTCAAGCTTGTCCACCAGGTCAGTGGGGGCTGGAGTGCGTGAACAACTGTAGTGAGAATTGTCTTCGGGGGAGCCAAGGATGTGACAAACTTGACGGAGCATGTATCGGCGGATGTGTGGACGAGTATCAGGGAATAACTTGTGATGACCTTAAAGGTGCAGATGGTAAGCAAAGCATCAAAATATGTTCAAGCCCCACAGCCCAAATATACTCTGTGAACGGTTTTGCTTAAATTTGCAAACTACAGTACCTGCCTGTCGTGTGAAAATGCATGTTACGTATCGGGCGAAAGTTTAGACCGAGGCGTTTATCTACCCCCTCCTTCAGACTATAATACAAGAACGCTGCTCTCGCTACATACTGAAAAGAAACCGCAACTGTCTAGCCTTAAAATGCTGTTTTATTCTGTACTGAAATCCATATACATGTACTTGTTGTTCCATTTTTTATAGGATTCTATTCAACAAATGATCCTGTCTTTGTCCATGCGGTCAAATTTTCTTTTCTTGGGTTACAAATACGTGATGTCACATGGTGTTGCTATGCATTGTGGGTAAAAAGCCTTTGCTTCTGAGCGGCAGACCTGTTGATCTAAAAAATGTCTTTCGGCAATCAATCTCCAGCCGCAGAAACAACGAATACATTAATCCATTTTGGATATTGACGGATGCGGGGGTTTGCCTTTAGTAATGATTAAATTTCGTGCACCGGCCGTGCAATTGTGAACTAATTATTCTTGCCGCTGTTGTTAATTTCCTTGTCAAAATTTTTTTGTTCTTCTGGGGCCGCCTATACATGTAGGTGGCTTCACATGGGGACAAAGTTGAAATTTCGTTATCGGACAATAACCTTTGAAAAACTGGACGGATTCTTTTCAAATCTGGTATGTGGGTACTTCGCCTCAACAGTTTGCTTGGGATTTTTTTCATTCCGATCCACCGATAAGTGGCGTCACTTGGGAGCAAAGTCAGATCAATTATTTCAACGTTGGGGGACTTCAGCCGCTCGAGTTTTCATTCAGTTTGAAAGATGTCCCAGCGGTAAAGTAGTAGATAACAAATACAGGTATTTCTGATGTTATCCCTGAAGGAAATGAGAAATTCAGATATCTTATTTTCCATACAGAAATAACAATTCGATATATGTGTTATAAGCTTGTTACCTCCTGAGGATCAACATTTTAAGAAAGACATTCCTTTAATACTATATCGTTTCTTTCTCCATCTGAGGTTATTTTTGTGAATATATGTTTGCTTATTTGTAATTTATCCTTAACTCTCTTATTATGAGTGAAAAAATCCCTGCCTGATTGAGTAGGAAGGCACACATTTCACAAATACTTGTACAATTTTCTGTATCCGGTGTATTAGATTTCTATACGACAACAAACTTAATATTTCGCAATCATTATATATAGTCGGTGTGTATATTAAATTTAAACACTTTCTCTTCCATGGAAAATTATACTGTTCTATATCCTGTCGATGTGCATATTTAAAACAAACTGTATTATCAATTATCTCTAATAGCTGGGACATACGCAAGCATCGCAGTTGGATCAGTGTTGGCCCTGATAGTACTGGTGTACGTAACAGTTTCGATATTCAGGTAAGAAATAATATGGGTAAGCCAAATGCATTTCATGTAAGGCCATTTGTCACTTGATTTGTTTAGCATGACCTTGATTTTTTAAATACACATGATAGATGCTCTAAATATTTATTTTTAATTAATTTTTAAAAAATGGGTAGGTTCTACTCATGAAAATGTAAATTCCTCATCTATTTTAATTATTTGCCCTTAAAATATACATGAGGGCTGGTTACGCTAAACAACCTATCAAGTGTCAATGGCTTAAATTGTGGGAAGGATAATTGTCGAATTTGAGAGTGTTCACTAAAAAAAATAATTCTTAAGATGTTTTATCGGATGTTCTGAGTTTTAGCTTAGATTTGTGAACATCAAATTGGTTAAGTAGCGTCCAGACTCATCAGTAATGTCGAGTTGTTGTAAAGAATGGGTTTGCTATGAGAAATATCGCACGTCACGACTGGACAAGAGTCAACATTAGAACACTGGTAAATAATTAACTTCATTTCCTGGGCAATATTAGACCTAGTAGTTCTCTCCCCACTAAAGGAGGAGAGACCTGTATCATTTAGGAGGACGCGTTCGACCAGAAAATGTAGCTCAGAATATTCCTCGGCTGACGAACAGGTCAATCCAGTGTCAAATCACATATCTTAAATACTTGAGAAGGAGAACCTTATGCTAACAACCACGAACATCTCAAAAGATACTCTTTTCTGGAGTCTTTTCTGTCGCACCTGTTCTAATCCCCCACAGATTGCTTTTCATCTTTCAAATGTTGTTGTGGCGCGCACAGACAAATCCACATGGCTAACATTCACGTTACACTGATTTAAGACAAGGGAGAGACTACTAGTAATATGTGTAATGTCCACGCGCCGCAACGTCATTCGCTGTCCACAGTTAATACGCGCATGCGCTTCCACTCCACTTCGAAAAGGAATCCAGGGGAAAAAATCAGATGCGACAGAAAATACTCCAGAAAAAGTACCTTTTGAGATGATCGTGGTTGTAAGCATAACGTACTATATCCCAGGTATTTAAGGTATGTGATGTGACACTTGGTTGATCGATTCGTCAGCCGAGGAAGATTGTGCGCTATATTTTCTGGTCGAAGGCGTCCTCCTAAATGATATGGGGCTAGGTCCCTCCTCCTTTGGTGGGGAGGGAACTACTAGGTCTATGGCGATGTATGAACCAACCCATAAACACCTGTATGGTTTGTTGAAGCCTGAAAAAAATTTATACCAGTAACATAGCTCATATACCAGCAAGACACATGCCATAATTTGATAGATTTGTTAAGGAAAGGCGTACAGAGCCCTTGCTCCTTCTTCCCACCCATCCAGGTTTGGCAGAACTATAAACCAAATACTACATTGAAAGTTCATCAACATTGTTGATACATATAACTCACAAGTAGATAGACTAGTATATCTAAATAATCTTAAAACAGGATAATGAATTCTGTGCTCGGAATATAAACATCATTATTTAAAAGTCAATCTGAAAGTACAACCTTAGGGATTGATATCGTATCCATATCATCCAGGCTCATCCCATAATATATCCAGAAACATATCCTTACACCTAAGCCTAGAACATTTATATTGGACAGAAGTTGAAGGTGTTACCACTTCCGAAGGAAACAGCTGATAGGTATAGCAGCCAATTATCGAACTATTTCTCCATGCAATTTCCTCTGTCTCCACGCTGTCTGCGTTATCCCCTCCGCGTCCTTCTGCGTACAATTTTGAGAATTTTGTTTGTTGCCGATGGGATTTCATGGTCGGAGCACAAACATATTTACATGTATTTTAGTTTGTACTCGGGTAACCTTTTGGCCTCAGGGTATTATAGTCGCCATGTACATCCGTCTGACCGCCCGTTACCGCATTCTAGGTCAATCAGCTTGAGACACACCCACCAAATTTTGAAGACTTACATGTATTTATCTGGTGCTAAGTCAGACACTTATCGAGAGTGGCTGACCCCTCGGTCCATATTCTACAGAGTTATGACCCTTTACAGATATATTAATTTCTATTTTTGTCCTATGCTTGAATGTAGCCAACTATATCTGAAGAACTGTGTCCGATATAGCTACTATATTTTGGAAACTTATTTATATTGTTGTATTCCAGAAGCCAGCAAAAAATTACTCGCCTCGGCCCTTATTTTACAGAGTTATGCCCCTTTTGTGTGCTGTTATCTCTGAATTTGTGATGTATGCTTGAATGTAACCAGTTCTATATAATTAACTGTGTTTGGTACGGCTACCAGATTATGAGGAAACTTTTTTATCCAGTGATAGGGATGCCTGCCAAAAAATTGGCATCCAGACTACCACTGGGTAAAAAAGGTTCCTCGTTATCTGGTAGCCGTTCCAAACACAGTTAATTATATAGAACTATTTACGTTGTCTCAGCTCACATTTTATGGAGTTATGCCCCTTTCTTATGTAATAATCTCCGATGTTGTGATCTGTAGTTGAATGTACATGTACAAGTTATATCTGCAGATCCTCGTTCGGTACAGCTGCTAAAGTTTGGAAACGTATTTATCTAGTTGTTTTCTACAAGCGTACAAAAGCGTCCTTTTCTGGTGTAATAATCTTGGATATATTTGAATGTAACCAGTTATATCTGAAGAACTGTGCTCAGTACAGCTACAAAGCCTACAAAAAATTATTCGGCGTAATCCTTATTTTACAGAGTTATGACCCTTTTTGTGTATTAATCTAGATATGATTCTTGTGATATATATTTTTGAATGTAGCTGTTATATCTGCAGAATTGATGATATTTTCTAAAAAGGACAATTAGTGTATGTTGCACATTCTCATCATATTTATCAATTGTTTGGAGGAAGCCGAGGGGTTTTGTGAGTCCTTCCCATTATGTTTTTATTACCTCGCCTTACGAAGTAAAGGGGAGATATTGTGAGGGGGGGGGGGAGAGGATGTCGTCGTCAGTTTCCGAGTCCACGGCCTGGAAATGATAAGTAAGGCTTTTTTTAGCAAATTGAAAAAAAATATGTATATATCAAGAAAAATTCTAATTTTTTTAAATATTTTAATTTTTTCCCAATATGGGGGAATTGGGGAGAAGGGGTATGGCACCACCCCTGGGAATTCCATGGGTGCTCCAATGTTATAATCCCTGAGATAGGGGTTTTCTGTTAGCCGAAATACATCTGTACATAGAAAGTTTGCTGGAGATGTCAGCTGTCACTGGATGATTATCAAACTTGATAGACATGTGTCTTATGATAGGGTATGTAGATAAAATATTAACTTTTGTCCAAATTTTGGCATCTGATTGAGTATTTTATTCAACAAAATTGTACATTCAGGCCTTCTGCATACATGTACACATTTACATGTACATAGAAAGTTTGCTGCGGTCGTCAGCTGTCAATGGATGGTTATGAAACTTGTTACCCATGAGTCTTATGATTAGAGGATGTACTTGTTCTATTTTTGAGAAGAAATTTTAATTTTTACCTAAATTATGAGGTTTTGTAATTAGTAATTTGGGGAGAGTGGGGACACATGGGACAGTGGAGACGTGAGACTGTGAGTGAGTGAGTGAGTGAGTAAATAGGGTTTAACGTCGCTTTCAACATTTTTTTCAGCTATATCACGACGGGGAAGGGAAGGGAGGGGAAGGGAGGGGCAGGGGTACCTACTTGTAACAGAGCAGACCTAATGCTGCCATTTTATAGTGCTGTCCCACTGAAATATCATGCCGTAGGCAGACATGACACCCCACTCAGTCACATTATACTGACACCGAGCGAACCAGTCCTTGTTCTATCCTCTAAATGCTGAGCGTGAGCGAGGGAGCAACAAGTTCCATTTTTCAAGTCTTAGGTATGACCCGGCCTGGGATCGAACCCAGTACCTATCGCTTACGAGGCCGACGCTCTAACCATTAGACCACCGCAGTGCGATCCGTGAGACTGTGTAAGCCAATGGAGACTGAACTTACACGGGCTGTTTGGTTTTCATACCGCCTCCTACGTTTACCATTCTGGTGTTTCCTGGAATCATAGAAGTGAGTAAATCTTTCTTTTCGTCTTGAAAAGCTAGATTTTGGAGGCCCACGCCCATTTGTTCATACGGTGGAATATTAGGTGTATGATGCCCATAACTTGGCACAGGATTCTCTTTTATATAGGTCACACATGACACTGACAGAATGTATGAGGACATGGACAATTGAGCAAAAAATCGCCAGTTTGCTAAGTTGGCCCCCTGGGGAGTGTTGGGACACAGTATCTCCCAGAGAGTGTCTCATCTCTCCCTGCACTTTCGAAGAATATTGCGATATGTATTGTATTACTTTCTGTCGGCAAATTGATAATTTTTCAGTAAGTTCACATTGCCATGGTAAGCCATTTTCAAATAAAAAAGTTAGTTTGATTGCATTTAAATCTTTACATCGTTTGTCTCATATCTTCCAACCCCTTGCCCCATGTCTCCCAAAACTGTCCCAAGTCATCCGAAACTACGCTGAAATAAAATCGTCTCCACATCAAAACACACTCGGTTTGATGTCTTAAACACATTGCCCATGGCATTGCATGGGTATTCTTCCCAGGTTGGTAAATGGCACGCATTGATTTTCACAACCAATACTTTAGACCGGATGTGAAATAGTGTGACGTCACAGAAACAGTGTCCCAGGTCTCCCTACTCTCACCTATAATGTTTTTGTTAAAAAAGATGACTGAAATGTTGTCTGAATTTGTGAGGTTTCATTGCATGATTATGAAACTCGGTATACATATTTCATATGAGGATGTGCCTGTCCTATTCATGAGGTGAAATATTAATTTTTATCTCGCCTTACGAAGTAAAGGGGAGATATTGTGAGGGGGGAGAGAGGATGTCGTCGTCGGTGTCGGTGTCGGTGTCGGTGTCCCCTGCCTGGAAATGATAAGGTTTTTGGTTTAGCAAGTTAAAAAAAATCTAGAAAAATTAGAAAAAATATAAAAAAAAATAAAAAAAATATGGGGGGTGGGTATGCCACCTGGGGGTACTACCCCTGGGGTGCCCTAATGTTAAAATCCCTATGAATGAGTTTTGCGTTTAGCTGAAGTGCACATGTACATCTGTACTTGGAAAGTTTCTTGCGGTTGTCAGCTGTCATTGGATGATTATGAAACTTGGTACACATGTTTCTTATGATTAGAGGATGTACCTGTGCTATTTTTGAGAAGAAATATTAATTTTTCTCCAAATTATGACAAATGAATGAGTTTTCTGTTTAGGTAAATTGTACATGTAGAGGCACATATACATGTACATGGTAAGTTTGCTCCAGTTGTCAGCTGTCTTTGGATGATTATGAAACTTGGTACACATGTTTCTTATGATAAGAGGATGTACCTGTGCTATTTGTGAGAAGAAATATTAATTTTTCTCAAAATTATGGCAAATGAAGGAGTTTTCTGTTTAGGTAAATTGTACATGTAGGCCTCTACATGTATACATATACATGTACATGGTAAGTTTGCTCCAGTTGTCAGCTGTCATTGGATGATTATGAAAATTGGTACACATGTTTCTTATGATTAGAGGATGTACCTGTGCTATTTTTGACAAGAAATATTAATTTTTCTCCAAATTATGGCAAATGAATGAGTTTTCTGTTTAGGTAAATTGTACATGTAGGCCTCTACATGTATACATATACATGTACATGAAAAGTTTGCTGCAGTTGTCAGCTCTCATTGGATGATTATGAAACTTGGTACACATGTTTCTTATGATTGGAGGACGTACTTTTGCTATTTTTGAGATGAAATATTAATTTTTCTCCAAATTATGGCAAATGATTGAGTTTTGCGTTTAGCTGAAGTGCACATGTACATCTGTACACCACAGTTTGCTGCAGTTGTCAGCTGTCATTGAATGATTATGAAACTTGGTACACATGTTTCTTATGATTAGAAGATGTACCTGTGATATTTAGGAGATGAAATATAAATTTTTGTTCAAATTTTGAGGGTTTTGTCTTAATCTGCCAATAATAATGTACACCTGTACATGGAAAGTTTTCTGAAGCTGTCAGCTTTCATTGGATGAGTTTGACACTTTCTACCCAAGTTCAATGTGATTCAAAGATGTGCATGTGCTATTTAAGAAATATGACATTAAATATGAAATTTTTTCCTAATTATTGCAGTTTAGACTTTGTATCTTTCCATTGATAAGGTTTTTGTTGGGCAAAAATTTACAGGTAGATCTGTACCTGGAAAGTTTGTTGAACCTTTCGTGGGATGATTATAAAACTTGGTGGACATGTTTCATGTTTTCCTAGGTCACAGCTCTCCCGCAGTAATCCCACACGGGACTGACCTATCCAACAGTAATCTCAAATGGCATTGGCCTATCCAGCAGTATTGCCATACGGGACTGACCTATCCAGCAGTAATCCCAGACCGCACTGGTCTATCCAGCAGTAATCCCATTTGGGACTGGCCTATTCAGCAGTAATCTCACACAGGACTGACCTATCCAGCAGTAATCCCAATGGCACTGGCCTATCCAGCAGTAATGCCACACAGGACTGACATATCCAGCAGTAATCCCAGAATGGACTGGCCTATCCTGAAGTAATCCAACATGGGACTGGCCTATCCAGCAGTAATTCCACACAGGACTGGCTTATGCAGCAGTAATCTCTCATGGGACTGACCTATCCAGATGTAATATGACACTGGATTGCAATTTGCAGCAGTAATCCCACATGGCACTGACCTATCCAGCCATAATTTTACATGGGACTGACCTATTCCGCTGTAATCCCACACAGGTTTACCCTATCCAGCAGTAATCGCACACGGGACTGGCCTCCTCAGCCATAATCCCACACAGGATTGCCGTATGCAGCAGTAATCTCACACGGGACTGCCTATGCAGCAGTAATCCCACACGGGACTGTCCTATCCAGCATTAATCCCATACGAGACTCATCTATCCAGCAGTAATCCCAGACAGGACTGGCCTATTCAGCAGTAATCCCACTTGGGACTGGACTATCCAGCAGTAATCCCACAGGGGACTATCCATCAGTAATAACATGGGACTGGTCCACCCAGCAGTAATCCTACACAAGACTGGCCTATCCAACAGTAATCTCACATGGGACTGAACTATCCAGCAGTAATCTCACACTGGACTGCCCTATGTACCAGTAATCCGACGGCACTGACCTATCCATCCTACATGGGATTAACTTTTGCCAGTAATCCCACATGGGACTGATGTTATTGTCTGTACCAGATAATCTATTGCAGACATTATTGTCTGTACCACATCACCTATTCCAGACCTTATTGTTTGCTCTACATGTATGCTTTCAATACTGCTGCACCTTTGGCGGATGACCCCGCAAGGCGAGATGTTGGGGTTCTCAGAACGCTTGTTATTCAAATTATGAGAGTTTGATACTAGTAATTTGCCAATGATAATGTACATACATGTACATCTGTACATGAAAAGTTGGCTGAAGCTGTCAGTTCAATGTGATTTGAGGATGTGCATGTGCTATTAAAAAATTTGACATGAAATATGATTTTTTTTGTCCAAATTTTTACAGTTTAGATTTTGTACCTTTTTATTGATAAGGTTTTGGTTGGACAAAAAAGTGAATGTACCCCTGTAAATGAGAAGTTTGTGCTACATATATGCGAGATGTTGGGGCTCTCAGAACGCTTGTTTTTTCATACGAAGTAGGCTTTCATTTGCAAATTGCCCGGTAGTCAGTGAGTCCATCCGAATCTGACTTTTGATGGAAATTTGACCTACTTAAGTGACCTATAACAATACGCTTGGACCCCAAAGTCATCTAGGTGATCTATAATATTAGGCTTGGACCCCCAAGTCATCTTCCTCACCCTATCTCGTAGGTCCTGTGGCGTTTAGTCACAGTGCTCATCTAATAAGGATCCGTCTTTAAATTTACATGATTGTTGTACACATCAAACCTTTCCTACAGGTTCTGTTTTACTGACATCGTTGGAAACATCGATCATGGGAAAACTGGATTTTGTTAATTGTCTTTCGCTTCAGGCTATATCTATGATGGGGTGTTTGTAAGCGAAATTTACAACGATCGATCGTGTGACATTAAAGAAATTCAGTGTTTAGTGGTTGATGGAAACACAGTGAGTGTGAGTCGAGTGCTGAAACACACTTCGTTCTTCTCGCATTTGACTGAATCAGGAGATCAAACATATATTTACATGGCAGTTTGACTAACGTCCTAATGCACGTTCATGCCAAAAATCAAGGTTATAATGTCAACGGTTCTCCTTATCTTGCTGACGAAAGGATTCGGATGGACTGACTGACTCACTCACTGTCTACGCCGACAATTTGAAATGGCCTCATCAGTGAGAAGAATGGTATATATATACATATATATATGGTATATATATTCCTACGAAGTAGGCTACAGATCGCAAATTGTCCAGTAATGAGTGAGTCAGTCAGTCCATCCGAATCCTTTCGTCGGCAAAATAGGGAGAACCGTTGACATTAGAACCTTGATTTTTGGCATGAACGTGCATTAGGGCATTGTTACCAGCAAGTTCTGATCTGAAATAATTCTGATTAAAATTAGATTTATAATTAACACTTCAGTATATTGTAATAGATACATACCATCCATGTGGCCTTTAACAGTATCATGTTCCTTTTATGACCATGAAGCCTTATCAGTGGATTTAAAAGTCATTAAGGCTATCGAGCCTTGTGGTTTTTAACAGTGATTTATATCCAAGCCCACTGAGATAAGGCTGGTTTCTACTCTGCTGCTTGTCACATCAAATTACAGTGGTCGGTGTCCTGTCAACTATCCTGGAACATTTCCTAGCTTAGACATTAAACTGCCCGCTAAACTTGCCATCAAATGTGATCAGGCTGGGAGTACAAGAATGTGCGTTGTATTTTCTGTGGACTGTGTAGGCTGTACAGTCTGAATGAAGACAGCCTAGCAGAATTAGTTAAAGCTAGGTGGTTTAACGTTTATCAATGAAGAAAATCACCGATCAACCGCCATTGAATATAATGTGAAACAAGAAAACCGGAATAGTACATTCATCAGATTGCCGATGCCCAAAATGTGTTGTCTCATATATCTAGATAACAACGTGATGTAGAGATGCTATTTATTCGTCTTTGTACCGGTTATACTCAGGAGAATGACATAGAATCATTATTATCT
>JAVTVY010038019.1:0-16689 GCA_036873755.1 Hanleya hanleyi | reverse complement strand
ATGACGAGACGAGTGAAAACGAGACCCCACAACCCTACCGCAAATGTATAGAAGTGGGTTTCCCAGTAGGATAAACATTGAACCTATACCCCAGTATGGGTCTATATGGGGCTCGGTGGCTTTTTTCAAAAATTTCACCGATTCGCACGGGGACACTTCCTATCATGTTCTAAATGACGAGACGAGTAAAACGAGACCCCACAACCCTACCGCAAATGTATAGAAGTACGTTTCGCAGGATGGCCCTATACCTCCCATACCCCCATATAGGCATTTTCCCGTAATTTAGGATAAAGTCCGTATTCCGTATTTTTTCAGGAAAATTTTTACATACACCCACCCTGGAACTAGGGGGAGATAACTCTATTGACAGGGCGAGCCCCGTTAAGCCCGGCGACCTATATACCCCCCATACCCCATATAGGTATTTTCCCGGATTTTCGATAAAGTCCGTTTTCCGTTTTTTTTTTTTTCAGGAAAAATTTTACATGCACCCACCCATGACTGGATGCCCCTTCACCTAGGCTTCACATGGATACCTCATAGAACTCCATCGGCCCATTAGTGGCTCCCCTAGCTCCCAAAACGTCTATTTCCATACCCTTGGGCCACCGCGCATGCGCAGAAGGCCGATATTTCAACCCCACACCCAGTCCATTAGATGCCCCTTCATGAATGCTTCACATTGATACCTCACTCGACCCCATTGGACCATTAGGGGCTCCCCTAGCTCCAAAAGGCTATTTTCATACCCTTCGGCCACCGCGCATGCGCAGAAGGCCGATATGTCAACCCCACACCCAGCCCATTAGATGCCCCTTCACATAAGCTTCACTTTGATACCTCACTCGACCCCATCGGACCATTTTATCTAGGGACTACTTTTTCTCCGCGGAAGGTTTTTCCCGCGACCGAATCACCGCCAAACATGACCGCATCACCGCGGAGGAACACATTTTTGATCTGGGTCACGTGATATGCAAATTTGGAACTCTCCTGTGCTGGAGGTAGCTTTTTGGTCTTTCTGCCGGAACTATACTGCACTTGACCTCCGTGACCTCCAAGTTCCTCCACAATACGGCCCGGGGGGAACAAAAAAGTAGGTCAATATGACTCGTAAAGGGTTTTATATACTACTAGTGCATGCCAGTTATTTTTCTAGACTACAACAACAACAGTTTTTGCCTGTATCACAGTCCGAGCTTCCGATTACCCTTCAGCCTTACCCAGACGACGGATAATTTTTGACAGATTGTCCGGCTAGGTTGTTGATCGGATTCACAGATCATCAATTCCACCGTGACGGAATCACCGTTGGGAAGACTTTTTCTTTATTCAAAGTCATGTACTCGAAAGTTCCGTGGTCATACCCATGTAGTTTCAAGTTTAGTTTGCTATTCTATATGACATCTGTTTACGGATCCATGAAAAATCTACAGATGATCCAGCATTTTCAGTAAATCATGCTTCGAAATGTTCGTGACGGAATCACCTGAAACGGACATGACTCTTGACTAGTGTTGCTTGTCTATTTTTTTGCTACTCTGTTTCAATCTGACTATTCTTATATGACATCTCTTACTCACATACAGTACCCAAGGATGATAAGATTTTTTTCATCGTGAGAAAAACGACAAAAAATCGTGATGGAATCACGAGTGCGTTTTTTAAATCTTGTCGGTAAAAGTGCTTTATTAATTACACATTTTCTTCAAAAAAATATTCCTAGAGTGAATTTATCTCTTCTACTTAGAAAATTAAAACTCTGACCTCTTATTTTTACTAAGGTATACAGCTCCCGCCACATGCATATCTTTTCTGCAGATGTTTCAAAATAGTATAGTTTTCAGTAAAGTGCAATTTTTCTTCTTTGACAATTTAGAATTTCCCGAGTTCTTCATGTTAAAAAATTGCGGGAAAAATATTTCGCTATTAAAACACATCTTCTCTATTATTGGCTTGTTCCCGGGGATCATAGGAAGCGAATAGAACAAACAGCATGCTAATATAGGGTCTACGACAGAATGGGGAGTGAATTTTATGCGAAAAAGGGCTGTTTAGCAATGTCCGCTTTTCCGTGGAATTCATGAGCGCACGATTGAAGTATCATGGGAAGATATATATTTCCAGTCGCTATCTCCCCCCCCCCCCCATCTTCAAACAAAAGGAAAAGAAAAAGCCGAGAGAGCGCCTCGTGAGGCAGAGTTATTTTTCCAGACTACAACAACAACAGTTTTTGCCTGTATCACAGTTCGAGCTTCCGATGACCCTTCAACCTTACCCAGACGACGGATAATTTTTGACAGATTATCCGGCTAGGTTGTTGATCGGATTCACAGATAACGATTGAAGCATGGGAAGATATATTTTTTCAGTCGCTATCTCCCCAACCCTCACCCCCCAACTAAAAAAAAAGAAAAGAAAAAGCCGAGAGAGTTCTTCGGAGTTTTACGTTTTTGACCTCTGACTTTGAATTTGACTTCTCACTTCCGACTCGCATCCTGGTGAATGACACTCGTCCTTTATCTTTTTGCCGATTCAGAGATTCTCGAGGAAGTTTCCAATTATACTATCTGGAATGCGAGTTTTTCTTTCGTGAAAATTTACTTTTTATGAAAGCGCAGGTTTGTCTTCGTCGCATACCGGCCATCTGTACCAGCGCGAAGCTATAAGTACACGCGCGAATTTAGTACCCTCGAATAAAGAGACCCGGTGGAAGCGCTGCAAAGGATACACACCTTTTGTGACGTAAGCATTCATTTGTGTCCAGAAACTTTTCAAAATTTCGTCGGGAACCATGGCAATCCCTATTGGAAATCACACGAGTCGTGGGTTCCCCATATGACAATTATTTGGCCGGGAGATTTCACGTTGCGCTCCTTGACCTCCGTCTGATCGACGGAGGTAAAAAAAGTTTCTCAGTTTACTAAATGTTGCCCTGGTTGCTGAGAAATTAATGTTCAAAATGTGGTCATCTCATTTTAATCAAGTTTGTTCAATTGAAAACACATAGAATTCCTCAGAAAGAAATCTGGGCCAAAATCTGAAAAATGGAGGCATGAATATTTTGTTGGAGGATGGAACTACCCGAAGTCAATATATTTTCCAAGAATTCATTTGGTAACATGCTCGTAGATAAATTGTGTCTTATTACCCAACAAAAATACTGAGTGAGCAGGCAAATAGGTAATCACTTGGATATGTCCTGCTGGAGTTTATATAACATTACTACATATCGTGTAGTATGCATCTTGGGTGAGTAGCCAAAAAAAACGGGAAAACTGGGATGTGTTATTGGAAAAAAATAGGCGAAAACTTGGCCCACAAAGTTTGATATCAATTGATAAATACGATTGGAAAACCTTTTGTACTCTGGATATGCGATTAAAGGACATAAGGCAAACACTGAATTGATTGTGCTGATGTCTAAATGACATTGATACATGTACGGGAATATTACCAGCGGCTAAGATTCACTGATGCAAGAGGGCTTCATTCGGTTATCAGATGTAACAACGGCATGTGTGGTCTACCATTATCACAGGTAGACAGATACACGGAATTTGATCGATTGAATAATTATGCTGTTAAGATTTTGCTAGCTGTTGCACTGACAATATCGTTAATTGGGTATCGTTCGAAGAATTAATGGCATGCGGGAGACACCTTTTCTAGATAGGCGTTCCAAACCGTTTCTGCGTTTATTCAACTTCAAAACGAAACGACCGCAGGAGAAATATATCAAAAAGCACGAATTCAAAATATTGTTTGGCATATTTCAGTCGTCTAAGATGTTCCGTGCTGATTGAAATATCAATCGATGTGTTTTATCCTGCTCATGTTAGGTATATCCGCGAAGTCGAAGTTTAATTTGCGGAATACCAAGTTCAACAGCAGAATGAAAATATGAGACGCCTGACGTCTGTAATTTCACCAAGTGCCAAATATTGTTCTGAATATGCATATGTAAAGATTCCAAACGATTGCAGAGATATTGTACAAAATATGTGATTTAGAGATTTTACGCAAATGCGCATTGGTGATGTAAACAAGTGACACCAGTTAATGAGCTAACTTTACCCTGGAATGTTTCCAAAGCTAATTGTATATTGGTGGTCGATAGTTCGAATCCCTAATGGGACTTTTCAGCACTAGAATCTTTGCCATAATAAGCTAGTGAAACGAAACTACTGTTATACGATCGCTTTCAAAATGACAAAAGATAAATTCATGTATTCAGCTATGGAAGCTGTGTCATCACGGTCATCGGAGGGGTACTTGATGTTCGCTTGCAAGACTACCGGTTCGTTACCTTCCTTTTTTTGTGCAAGGCCCGTTGGCCGAGTGGTTTAGTTCACCGACATATATTGCTGGCGGTTTGAATCCCGCATTGGACTGGGCCAAGTTTCAGTACTAGAGTCTGCGCTATGGTGTTATCCCAAAATAACAAAACTACTGTTTTACGATCGCTTTCTAAATGGTAAAAAAATATTTTCGTATCTTTTAAACGTTAATCGACATTGTCGCACATACATGTACTAGCAAAACAAATCTTGGAGAGATTTGCAGGATTTTTAGAAATATTTACTTATTTATTTTGATAATTTTGGGGTTGTAACATTTGAATTACTAAATAGGCAATAACAACGGCCTACGTGATTCATATTCGTGGCAAAAAACTACACCGAAATATCAGAAATTCAACGATAGTATTCTGGTTGCTATGATAACAATATTTCTCAAAACTAATGGTAGCTAAATCCAATTTTCAGTAACAAATTTTAGTAAAAATAATTTGTATCAAACCTCAATTTTCAAAAATGAAATATCCCAACAACCGGTGGGAATATTGCCAAAATGAAAAGAATGTCACATATATCTCGTTTGATTTTGTTTGAAAAGAATCTCTGATACGTGTTTAGAAAAATGCCTATATCGTACACATATCATTTGAGTCCCATAAGCTTTAATAGGCAACATGCAAAAAGCTTTAAAATCATCTGTAATCGCCTCTAATCAAGGTAATTGTTTTAAAGAAATTTTTAAGGCTATAATTTATTCATACTCTGAATATTATGTATCCTCAAGCGACTTTATAGAACTTAATTATTTGATAACGGCTTTCTAATGGCTGTCGAATGTAATGCCTATTTGAGATTGTGTGAAAGAAGAAATGTTGCAACAATCTTGTATACACAAGCAATGCAAATTCCATTATTGCTAACGTAAAACAATACAGGTAAATCTCACCTTATGAAATATCAGCAGCACTGCGAAAGTTTCATCTCCTTCAGGGATGGGATGCTCTGTTTAGTATCCGAATGTTAGCTCATCTTTTATACGATCAAAATCCTGGGCGTATTGCGTGGTGCGCATGCTCCGATTCATGGGATTTCTTTCCATACAGGTTTTATCCCACACCAAACGGATCGGGGAGCATGTAGGCTATATTGGCCATACCACATGTTTTCTGATCTGGAGGCTAAGGGATCTTGTGTTTGAATAATCGGTAAATTCGCATTTCCTGAGAGATTTACTCCTTACAACACATCGCAACACTGATATGCCTATTATAGACGGCCTGTCGGGGGCACGGCACATGGTATTTGATGCCATTTTTTGCTACAAATGAAACTACTTATCTGTAGGTTGGGGTTTGGCACAACGCAGGATTGCATATTTCTTACTCCTCAAGCCATTCGGGACCAATATTACCTTTACAATTTTTATAACCTTTGTATCAAGCTCTAAGAAAATGTTACAAAAAATAACAATGGTCGCTTTAGTACCGTTGTCATTTTCAATAATTGGTCGATTTTTGTTCAGTTGTTTTGAATTTTTCTTTACGTGTGATAAATTAGTAAATAATAATCATATTAGTATATAATAATCATTCGAAATTTTTTCCAATTAAAATATTGCAAAAAAAAAAAAAAAAAGTACTTTATTTGCCTTGTTAGGCATACATAACAAAAAATATCATCAATACGAGATATTTTTTTCCAATCTCAATCCATCAAAAGACTGCATGGCTTCTATGCTCAAAATATATGTGTCCTCTCAGAAATTCAATAAGCAGTCGTCATCAAACTCGCGGTCGATAATCTGAAGAACTTTCTGAACTGTCGGGACCAATTGAAAACATCTAGCATGGACAAATATGTATAATCACATGCAAGTTCCGTGCAAAAAAGTAACGACCAACAGTTATAGATCCTTTGCCACTTATAACTTATTCATCATCGATACTCAATCGTCATAAAACCTGAATAAGAAGCATATTTTGCCCGTATTCTTTTTACTCCACCACACACCTAAAATGACATGGATTGGTTTATGCATATGTTGTATCCATACCTGTATTGCACATGTTAGAATATTATCCATACCTGTTCAATAAGGTTGTTCATTCATATAGAGAAATGTCATGAAATATGATGGTTGGACCTGAACAACGAATTAAACCTCAAACGTGACCTAAAATTGACATATTGAACAAGAAGGGTCGAGTTACTCGCGATGTGCAAGGCTGAGCCGAGCCCCACAACGCAGTAGTTAATCCGATTAGCGATAGGATAGGCTGTAGCATACACTATCAGAAACGTCTTTTCCTCAAAGATTGAAGATCCGTGGAACCATAAAAGATATATCACCATGCTTTCAATTCTTCAACGCCGGATCTCGGCATCTTTGGCGAATCTGACTAAATCTATTCCCAAAACCGGCGACAAGCCATTCTGTTCGAATTTAGTATGGCACTGAATTGACCAAATATCTCATTTTAAAAATGGAACCAATATGGCTTTCTTGTATGAAACCAATTTTTGGATAATCGTATTCTTTCGTGATGTGGCATGAGCATGGCACCCATTAAATTTGTCCTCAACACGACATTGAATGGTCCGTTTTCTTGTGCCGCCTACTTCTGTCGCAAGCCTTACCCCACGTCGCACTAATAGCGTGGATGCCAAGCCGTCACAGAGAACGCCGTAGCAATCCGATCGTCTGCTAATTTCATCTGTGCTGGCCCCATCTGACCTCAAAGGTAACCTAGAATGACCCTAATTCACCAATATTTGCACGATTTTCAAGATGGCCGATGCGTATAGTCGAACTATCGACCGGCTCCATGAAAAATAGTTGAAAAACCTGTCTGCGGGCTGTGGGAGAGTGAGATATGGGAATTATATTCGGTCTAATGTAAGCGAGTCATTAGTGAATAGTGTAATTCGTGGCAAGGGGCGATATTTTGGCGCCATTTGCGATATATCTTGAATATCACTTAGTGGAGAAGTTGATATCGCTACGGTTATATATACAGACGAGGCCTACTCAGGTGAGAACAATATCCTCATGTTGAAGTCGCGTCGGACAGCTGAGATTTTACTTTGTGTGACATGTCTGCTGATGGTAGACACAAGCGGAGCCAGACACCAGGTAAAACTGCTAATACGGAATCTGAACTATCATCAGCCGATATGCCGGACATTACGGAACTTGCAGGCGCATTAACATTAAAGTCAATCCTTATGCCTGAATTGGAAAAAGATGTTTGGTGTCAAATTAAATGCTCCCGCTGATCAAAACGATCATCTTAAACTTGAGAACGTCGAAAAAGAAACAAGAGTTCCTACCTAAGCAAAACAACGAGCTAAAACGTGAGAATGAGGGTCTCAAACAGAAACATGTATCTCTTCTAAAGCAAGTAGTCTGAAGATTATTGGTATCCAGAAAAATGGCGGGATGAAGATACGAAAGATTTCTTCCTGAACCTGGTCAAGCACAAACTGAACATCGACATCAACATATCGAACATCGACAGGTCGCACCGCGCAGGCGAGAAGAGTGTAATCATCCTGAACTACAGGATCAGGAAACAAAACTCGGACGACATTGGAATCTGAACCCCTGACCGCCAGGATATATATAATTAGGTTTTAACGAAACAACGACATAATATTCTGAAGGAAGCTCTCAAACTCCGCAAATAAAAAAGATCGGACAGACTTGGATCTGTGATGGCAGAGTGTCTAATCGAAGAACCGTCCGAACTCGAGCCATTTATCGGCTAAGTCATACAACACATACCTATCATGTATTTTTACAATAACATTCGTATTCAAAACTGGATTGAATTCCACCATTACCAAACGTATGTGAAATTATATTTAACTTCCACAGGGAAATACATAATATGGGAATCATCTCATTTATGAGGTATTCATCAAGGTATTCATAAATTTTAAGAACATGTTTTTCATGTGCAGCATATCGTACAATGATGTTAGCTATTTGGATGTATGTAATAGCGTGAACTGAATCAGATTGCGCTTACATGAATCTAGTATATGAAATTACATTCGATACCTTCACAAAAATACTAAGACGTCCTTCTGACTAAAATTAGGAAAGGTAAATATAAAATTATGATTAGGAAAGCCTGCTATCAATATTTATGGATAAAAAATGAAATGCATGTAGGTAGTATAAAATGTTTAGATATATTAGATATATTTTGGTCCTAATCGAGTGCGTGAAATCCCACATCGCCTTTCCACGGAGAAATAGAAATATATAGACCCAGTCAAATCTATTGCTCTAATCCTGAAATGCATATTTTGAGATCTGTTGCATATAAGTTAGATAAAAATTTGGTGAGAGTAAATATTAAACGTATGATCAGAGAAATACATAATATAATATAAAATACATCCATCAAATTATAACACAGGAGTACAATATTCAGTCTTATATTAAACCGTACGTTTCAAAATTATTTCTGCAGCATGTCATCTATTTATTTAATGTTATATGATTGGATATACGTGTATATAAATTATGTATAATTGTGAATGCGCTATCGGAACGATACATGGCATGCGACGTGAAATATTATAAAAGTCAAATGCTCGAATATCCCTTTCAAATTGTTTATTACAAGGAAATGCAATATGTAATGCACAGATCATAAGATGTATGTTGCTTTATTTCTGGTTTTTGTTTTGCTGGTTGTGGTGTGTGGAAACAAATCCTGCTTCTATTTGGCATATATCTGTAACTTTCCACGAAATAGTATTCAGTATTTTGTGGTCTCGGATGGTGTGTGCTTTGCGTGGCCAAATCTTGCCTGCTGTAAAAGCCCTGTTTAGTTTCCGGATATAACCTGATGACCAGTATATGTTTATATAGGGCAGGAGTTGGTTTATTTTACAATCGGGCCTGTAGTATGAAAGTTACGAAAGTAGTGAAAATGAGTACGAACCACGATATACCACTGGACATGAAGTTTCCGTTGTTTTTCTTCGAGTCCACAGATTATTGTTTCTCGTCCTCGGTCTGTGTATTTTCTCATGCAAATTGCAAACTTGTCTGCAGTCTATTGATACTTCTGCTCTCGCTTACTGTAATAGGTCCCACCCGGAGTCCTGAAATCATCCTCGAGCTTTAACCATGCATTTGCTATACAAGTCACTCACACGCTTCAAATGCCCCGTGCCAGATCGTATATTCCCATGCCACACTCCTTGATTTGTCCAAACTCTTTTTAGCTGACGACATTGAAATGAATCCTGGCCCTCAAAAGTTGTCTATTGTTCATATGAATCTTAATAGATTGCGCCGTAAATTACATTTACTAGATGCAGAACTGTCCAGCTATGACGTAATCGCCGTTACTGAGACCAGCTTAAACAACACTATAACAAATGAATCTGTTATCATTTGTCCCCAATACGAAAACACAGATACTAGGAGGCGGTTATTTATATACGTAACAGATAATGCTATTTGTGATGAGGGGTTTGATATACATGTCCCCGGTTTGGAGACTGCTTGGTGCGAGGTACATTTCAAAAACAACAAATTTCTTCTAGAAGTTTTTTATATGCAACCGTCAGCCCGTGTTAATTACGTGGATTTTATTAATAGCATTGGTATCAGCCAGAAGTCACATGTCAGTTAAGTGCCTAGTAGTCATGGTAGTAGGCGACTTCAATGCTGATCGCTTCCACCACATTGATCCGAAAATATATCACAACAATCATCTGTTGGTTTAGAACAAATCATCACTGAAGCATTTGTCATACAATGTAACTGGATTTGTACCATTATCTGAACGTAGAGGACACAAATTGAGATTATTTTATAAAATTTTCCATCATATTGGTGCTTAATATCTCTCTAGTGTACTCTCCATACGTGTCTTCGAGATTTCACGTTATGACTTGAGAAATGCTGACAATCTACGGTTTCAGAATCCAGAACCTGTCTACAAGTCATCTCTTTTGTACCATCTGCTACCCGAATATAGAACCAGTTAGATATAAATCTGCGTATCTGTAATTCGTACGCATAGTTTGTAAATACCCCTCTGAAAGTAATACCAAAGTTCCAGTATACTATTATACCAACAGTAGACAAACAGATAATGCTCACTAACGTCTAGGTTGCTCTATATCAAAAGCACTCATGTTCATTGGGCATATTTCAGAAATCGTCAGTTGTGAATGTGGCCATCCCTATGAAGACACGGCACTTTTCTTTTACATTTGTCCAAAGTATATGTACGCAGACCTAGGACGAGATATACTCAGAGACAATATTCCGGAAATACGAACAGTACTTTTCGGCAACGCACTTTTACCTGTCGATGGATATATTATTTTATTATACCTCATGTAAATTCGTAATGTTTTCCCTGGTTGACAGCCGGTCACGTGTCATTCTACAAATCGTGATGTTCAGTGATGATGCAGTTATATCTTCCCTTACCGTTGAATAAATGTCATGTACCACGGCAGAGCGTTGAACATGACATTTTTTCCATGGTGACAGGCCGATTCAGGTCGTCTGACAGTGTGGATGCTCTGTCGCATCGAAACTGTGTCGACTATGGATGTCGCTGGCAAACGGGAGCGTTTCAAATTATGACCGAAACAGAACTAGAATTAGTGTTAGCGTACGTAATAAAAATAAAACATTCGGTATAATAAAACTCGACATGCGATGTACAACTCGCGTTGTACATCACTTGTCTCGAGCTGACAAATCGTGATGTTCCACTCTATAACATGCAATAATTGTATAATATTTAATAAAGCACAATATTTTATATTGTAGACAAAACGATTCATTTCCACTGACTAGGATTGCAAAATAACGAACGGTCCCATGTGTGAAAGAGCACAGCTGCCGATGATTTACGATGTGCCATGATCTGGCAGGGAGCAACATTAATCAAATAGACATCCAGTAAATAAAAAATGAAATAATTGTACTTACTGTTTTATTTGACCGATTCCGTGTTGAGACTCATGGCTTTACACGAACGTGTAAGTGAAGAATTCAGGAAAGTTTCAATTCTTGGCATCGGCAGCACATCCACGCACACTGCCAGCACTACCCTACACTGTAAAAACGCTGAGTAAACGCTCAACCATAAAGTGGATGTAACTCGGTTGCAACCATAAACTGGTTCAACGTAGCACCAAGCAAAGTTCAACGTTGAACTGAAATGAGGTTAAACGTTCAACACGAAAAGGTGTAACGTTGAACTGAAAGGTAAACGTTGAACCAGTTTCTGGTTCAACGTTTAACCATAGAAAACCCTGAACCAAAATTTGGTGTTACCTATAACCAATTACTGGTTCAACGTATAACCAGATTCAGGTTCAATGTTTTCTCAGAAATAGGTTCAACGTACAACCACATCAAGGTTAAACGTACAACCACATCAAGGTTTAACGTTGAACTGAAATGAGGTTAAACGATCAACCACGAAAAGGTGTAACGTTGAACTGAAAGGTAAACGTTGAACCAGTTTCTGGTTCAACGTTTAACCATGGAAAACCCTGAACCAAAATTTGGTGTTACCTGTAACCAATTACTGGTTCAACGTATAACCAGATTCAGGTTCAATGTTTTCTCAGAAATAGGTTCAACGTACAACCACATCAAGGTTAAACGTACAACCACATCAAGGTTAAACGTACAACCACATCAAGGTTTAACGTTCATCCAGATGCAGATTTAAATGAAATCTGCACCGGATTGTTGTAGTGCAAATTGTACATGTATTTGCAGATTTAGTTAAATTCTAAATTCTTGCAAATACATCGGAACCATATGAGCAACCAAGTTACATCCCAGTGTTATTTCTTGCAGTCATCAGTGAAAAGTATATCAACCTGTAAGAAAGTGAAGGATATTTCAGAACATACATCAACAAATACACGCTAATTGAAATAAAATTCATATATTTAAATCATATTCGGATATAATCTAATAACAGATCTGATTTCTAACAGTACGAATACCTAGCTTCATCTATATACAAGAGTTCATGTGAAATCGATATCTTTGCATATTTGTATCCCAAATCTGACGCCAGGGGGCGCTGCTTGGGGTGCGGCTATGAGTCTCTGGATGACGAATAAGGAACTGTGAACCGCGGTCTAACTTTATGAATGCTCTAAATAAACACTAGACTATTTGCAATCAAATGAACAACTAAAGATATGAAAAGCTAAAATGTAAACATTGAATTCTACCAATTCATGAATCACAGAAACCACAAGTAACAGGGGTTACAATAATGGGGAAGGGAGTCTGGGGAGGTTTAGTAACATCCAAGATGGTACCACCTACAGTAAGTTTGATGCCTCCCTTTCAACTGATGTTAGACTCGTAACCCTCCTCATCTAAGGAATGAAAACTTCAAGATGCAAAATGATTATCATGATTATTATTAACTTTTTTTAGCTTACTGCTGTATGATGAAATATTACTGTATACGTATGGCATAATTGTCTGTTAATATCACCGATCTGAAATATTTGAGTGAGCAAGTTAATTGCATTTTATCACAGTTTAGTTTTGGGACCTACATACATAGTTTATGTGTGTCCAACCTTCCTACACATAGTATAGGTGATCGGACTTCACACAGCGACCTATTCTGGGTACATGTTATATCACTGATTTGACTGAGCTAGTTAATTGCATTTTATCACAGATTAGTTATGGGACCTACATACATAGTTTATGTGTGTCCAACCTTCCAACACATAGTATAGGCGATCGGACTTCACACAGCGACCTATGTATTCTGAGTACATGTTATATCACTGATTTGAGTGAGCTAGTTAATTGCATTTTATCACAGATTAGTTATGGGATCTACATACATAGTTTATGTGTGTCCAACCTTCAGACACATAGTATAGGTGATCGGACTTCACACAGCGACCTATGTATTCTGAGTACATGTAATATCAATGATTTGAGTGAGCTAGTTAATTGCATTTTATCACATATTAGTTGGGACCTATATACATAGTTCATGTGTGTCCAACCTTCCTACACAGAGTATAGGTGATCGGACTACACACAGCGACCTATGTATTCCGAGTACATGTATTTAACATCACTGATCTGGGATAATTGAGAGAATTATGGACCTACATACATAGTTTATGTGTGTCCAACCTTCCTACACAGAGTACAGGTGATCGGACTTCACACAGCGACCTATGTATTCCGAGTACATGTATTGTAATATCACTGATCTGGGATATTTGAGTGAGATAGTTAACTGCATTTTATCAGATTAGTTATGGGACCTACATACATAGTTTATGTGTGTCCAACCTTCCTACACAGAGTATAGGTGATCGGACTTCACACAGCGACCTATGTATTCTGAATACATGTTATATCACTGATTTGAGTGAGCTAGTTAATTGCATTTTATCACAGATTAGTTATGGGACCTACATACATAGTTTATGTGTGTCCAACCTTCCTACACATAGTATAGGTGATCGGACTTCACACAGCGACCTATGTATTCTGAGTACATGTAATATCACTGATTTGAGTGAGCTAGTTAATTGCATTTTATCACAGGTTAGTTATGGGACCTACATACATAGTTTATGTGTGTCCAACCTTCCTACACATAGAATAGGTGATCGGACTTCACACAGCGACCTATGTATTCTGAGTACATGTTATATCACTGATTTGAGTGAGCTAGTTAATTGCATTTTATCACAGATTAGTTATGGGACCTACATACATAGTTTATGTGTGTTCAACCTTCCTACACATAGTATAGGTGATCGGACTTCACACAGCGACCTATGTATTCTGAGTACATGTAATATCAATGATTTGAGTGAGCTAGCTAATTGCATTTTATCACATATTAGTTGGGACCTATATACATAGTTTATGTGTGTCCAACCTTCCTACACAGAGTATAGGTGGTCGGACTTCACACAGCGACCTATGTATTCTGAGTACATGTAATATCAATGATTTGAGTGAGCTAGCTAATTGCATTTTATCACATATTAGTTGGGGCCTATATACATAGTTTATGTGTGTCCAACCTTCCTACACATAGTATAGGTGATCGGACTTCACACAGCGACCTATGTATTCTGAGTACATGTTATATCACTGATTTGAGTGAGCTAGTTAATTGCGTTTTATCACAGATTATTTATGGGACCTACATACATAGTTTATGTGTGTCCAACCTTCCTACACATAGTATAGGTGATCGGACTTCACACAGCGACCTATGTATTCGGAGTACATGTTATATCACTGATTTGAGTGAGCTAGTTAATTGCATTTTATCACAGATTAGTTATGGGACCTACATACATAGTTTGTGTGTCCAACCTTCCTACACATAGTATAGGTGATCGGACTTCACACAGCGACCTATGTATTCTGAGTACATGTAATATCACTGATTTGAGTGAGCTAGTTAATTGCATTTTATCACAGATTAGTTATGGGACCTACATACATAGTTCATGTGTGTCCAACCTTCCTACACATAGTATAGGTGATCGGACTTCACACAGCGACCTATGTATTCTGAGTACATGTTATATCACTGATTTGAGTGAGCTAGTTAATTGCATTTTAGCACAGATTAGTTATGGGACCTACATACATAGTTTATGTGTGTCCAGCCTTCCTACACATAGTATAGGTGATCGGACTTCACACAGCGACCTATGTATTCTGAGTACATGTAATATCAATGACTTGAGTGAGCTAGCTAATTGCATTTTATCACATATTAGTTGGGACCTATATACATAGTTTATGTGTGTCCAACCTTCCTATACAGAGTATAGGTGATCTGACTTCACACAGCGACCTATGTATTCTGAGTACATGTTATATCACTGACTTGAGTGAGCTAGTTAATTGCGTTTTATCACAGATTAGTTATGGGACCTACATACATAGTTTATGTGTGCCCAACCTTCCTACACATAGTATAGGTGATCGGACTTCACACAGCGACCTATGTATTCTGAGTACATGTAATATCAATGATTTGAGTGAGCTAGCTAATTGCATTTTATCACATATTAGTTGGGACCTATATACATAGTTTATGTGTGTCCAACCTTCCTACACAGAATATAGGTGATCAGACTTCACACAGCGACCTATGTATTCTGAGTACATGTAATATCAATGATTCGAGTGAGCTAGCTAATTGCATTTTATCACATATTAGTTGGGACCTATATACATAGTTTATGTGTGTCCAACCTTCCTACACAGAGTATAGGTGATCGGATTTCACACAGCGACCTATGTATTCCGAGTACATGTATTTAACATCACTGATCTGGGATAATTGAGAGAATTATTTAATTGCATTTTATCACAGTTTAGTAATGGGACATACATACATAGTTTATGTGTGTCCAACCTATCACTGATCAGGGATATTTGAGAGAGCCAGTTAATTGCACATTATCACAGTTTAGTTATGGGACCTAAATACACAGTTGAAGTGTGTAAGACCTTCCTACAAAGAGTATAAGTGGTCAGAATTCACACAGTGACTTATGTACCCGAGTCAAATTATATTACACAATGTATTAATGATCTGGGACATACCGAGTCATAATATGGTAAATAAAAATTCATATCCATCTTCCTGTACACAGTACATGTAAAGGTGGTCAGACTTCACACATTGACTTTTGTATCTGAAGTCAATTATTCGTCATGTATCGATGATTTGTGATATATCGAGTGTTGCATTGTTTTCTTGTATTCAACATCACAGTTAATTCATAGTACTTAAACAACACCCTTGTCTTCTGATCTACATATAGCTGCAGAGTGTTATGTTGGGCCATCTGCTTCAACAGATGAGAGGGCTACAGGTATATGCACATTGTTCTTCATTCTATCACAGTAATGAGACTTTGTTTGCATACGATGGTGTCGCTTTTCTATCACCAGTAGTATGCCGGCCATTGTGGTTGATTTTTTTGTAAGGGTGTTCAGGAATGCTGAAGATTCAACACAGTTCCGTTTTGTTCCTCTTGTATATGTAATATGGTACCACAGCTTTAGCCTGAATATTTGTTGTATCACATTACCATTTCATCTTTTCTGCCACATCCAATGATACCGGTAGCCATTATCTTGTGATGCAGGCATGTCAGAGACCAATTATTTCACATAGTCCAAGTTATGAAATAATGCACACACTTCCACCATCATCCGAAACCCTATAATGTATCATCCGAAACCCTGTAATGTAGTGATCCGCACTGTGACGTGTCTCTGATCTTTCTTGCAAGCAGTTGGTCCTATTAAACAAATAAAGAATTGTGCAATATAATTTGTCTTCACTAT
>JAVTVY010038018.1:0-15765 GCA_036873755.1 Hanleya hanleyi | reverse complement strand
GCAGACGAGTGAATGATTTCGAGCACGTAGTACAAGTGAACATCTTGGCGGTTGACAGAGTGTCTGATGAAACGGCCAGGCCGCTTCCCTTTTATAGCACGCTAGCTGGTATCATGTTCGGGCACCTCCGTGTTTCTTCGGTGATCTCCGTGACATCTTCGGTGACCTCCGTGTCCCGTGTCACGCGACCGGAACTGACCTTTGACCCCGGCGCGCAAATGGGCGTCAACGCCCGGTGGTGGTGGAGGGAAGATCACCGAAGAAACACGGAGGTGCCCGAACATGATACCAGCTAGCGTGCTATAAAAGGGAAGCGGCCTGGCCGTTTCATCAGACACTCTGTCAACCACCAAGATGTTCACTTGTACTACGTGCTCGGAATCATTCACTCGTCTGCACGACTTGCGCCGCCATGAGGCTACCAAGCACGAAGGAACCGCCCGGTATAACTGTACGATATGTACACTGTCGTTTCAGCGCCCGGATCATTTACAGCGCCACACACGTGCACGCCATGAAGTACCCAAGCGTCCATGCGAAGAATTTGGTCGGCTTTTCAAACTGATCAGTCAGTTGCTGCGACACCAGCGCACACGACACCCTGTTCCGCAGCCACGTTTGCAGATAGAAGAGCCCGTAGGCATCAATATCGAAACAGGGGGAACTCCCACCCATCGCACGAGGGCCGATGATGATGTCGCCCTAATTCAACAGTCAAATTCCGACGACAAGACCTTGGGCCAGATGTTGTACGACGTGGAGGGCAAAGTACACTTCGTGGACGAACCCATAAATGTTCCCAGCGATCTGTTACACGAAGACCATCCAGTGAGTGACATTTATCGGCGCCATTGGCCCATGATCCGGCACTGTTTCTACCGTCATCGCCCTATTCAAGATATCTACAATTTCCGACTGACTGACCTCACCCGTCTACGCAACTACGTGAAAGCCATCTTCAATGACCAAGCTACGTCCTTCAAATTAAATCTGGCGTTTAGTTATGTGCTGCAGCATAAGGACACAGACCAAGCCCGATATTTTTACCCGAGCAGTAACATCCGGGTATTTGACCAACCGTTTACCATCATTAACCGGGCGTCGCTAGAGACGATGCTGGAGAAACTGGACACCGTGGATCCCTTGGAATGGGCCCAACAACAACGCCCCAACACCAAGTGGACAGTGGAGAGTGTGACCAATGTTACGTTTTTCGTTACCAAGCTGACCGACCACCCCCATCGGCTGGATGCGTCACTCATGCACTGATGAATACCATAACATGCCGTACATACTCTATATGTCTACATGTTGATCGTTGACGTTACGGAGGTGACCGAAGAGACACGGAGGTTACCGAAGATGTCACGGCTCGGCCCTCGACGTGGGGATAGTTGAACTGATTGTGCTAAAAATAGATGACCAGCTAGCGTGCTATAAAAGGTAAGCGGCCTGGCCGTTTCATCAGACACTGTGTCAGCCACCAAGATGTTCACTTGCACAACTTGCCAGAAGCAGTTTATTCGTCTGCACCACTTGCGCCGCCATGAGGCCTCCACCCACAACGATGCACGGTATACTTGTATAATCTGCTCACGGTCATTCAATCGGGAGGATAATTTACTGCGCCATGAGAGGGCACTCCACGCGGGTGCGACGGTACAATGTAACGATTGTGGTCGACTCTTCAAACGACCCAGTCGGTTAAGACAGCACCAACGTTTGATTCATAGTCCATCACCACGGTATGAGCGACAACTTTCCACTAAAGAGGCACCCATGAGGGTCAGACCTAGTGAACATGAACCCGGGGAGACGAACGCCACTGGTGATGCGACGATGAAGAGCCCGCCTATACCCACAGTTCAGAAGAGCCTGGATATCCAGTCGGACCCCAGCGTTACGGTTTCGAGTCATACGCCTGACGACATCGAACATTTTCTGGACGAGCCCATAAATGTTCCTAGCGATCTCTTACAGGGCGCCCATCCAGTGAGTGACATCTATCGGCGCCATTGGTCCATGATACGGCACTGTTTCCACCGTCATCGCCCTATTCAAGATATCTACAATTTCCGACTGACCGACCTCGCCCGTCTACGTAGCTACGTGGAAGCCATCTTCAAAGATCAAACTACGGCCTTCAGATTGAATCTGGCGTTTGGTTATGTGCTGCAGCATAAGGAGACAGTCCAAGTCCGATGCTTTTACCCGAGCAGTAACATCCAGGTATTTGACCAACCGTTTACCATCATTAACCGAGTGTCGCTAGAGACGATGCTGGAGAAACTGGACACCGTGGATCCCTTGGAATGGGCCCAACAACAACGCCCCAACACCAAGTGGACAGTGGAGAGTTTGACCAATGTTACGTTTTTCGTGACCAAGCTGACCGACCAACCCATCGGGTGAATGTATTCACCCATGCACTGATAGATACTCAGAATGCACAAACAACTATCTGAGGATATGTTGCCTCAACGGTATCCTGGGCTGCCCGACGATGATTAGAATAAACGGTTCAAAGCGAACATGGCCGAAGATGGAACTTTCTGAAATGGAGACTTCTGATTGGACAAGAATACATCTAACGGACAGGAACGAATATGACAGATGCAAATGGTGGCCTCTGATTGGACAAGAGTCTTCTTGAATTATAAATATACCCAACGCGGCTCCCCCAGCGTGGGTATGATGTAACATTGGGGAGAATAAACTATATAAAAAAACTTCTTGTTGTTGTTGTTCTCTCATGTCTCATCCTTGTTGTTGTTGTTGTACTGTCTCCGGTCTGTTAAGGCGAAACGACGGACGTCACTGCATTTCGAAGAATGAGTGACAATTCCATGGAATATCTAGAAAATCAGAGCTTCTGAGCTATTCACCAGGGCGTTGAAGCACTGAGCTTGGTGTTGGCGAGCGTTGCTCCAAGATGACACCGCACACGACGCATTCGGACCAAGGATGGTGCATCTCTACACCAAATACTTTCCTTCACTGCCCCAAAATACCCGCTTTCGCTACTACTCGTACTGATGACGTCACCGATGACGTCACAGATGCTGCGGACATACCTCAAATCGGGGTGTACACCCCGAGAGCTACAACATGACACCTCCCACGACGCATTCGGACCAAAGATGGTCCCGCTCTACCCCAAATATTATCCTTCAGTGCCCCAATATGCACACTTTCGCTACTACTCGTACTGATGACGTCACCAATGACGTCACAGATGCTGTGAACAGCCCCCAAATCGGGGTCTACACCCCGAGAGCTACAAAATGACACCTCCCAGGACGCATTCGGACCAAGGATGGTCCATCTCTACACCAAATACCTTCCTTTCACTGCCCCAAAATGGCCACTTTACTTACTACTCGTACTGATGACGTCACCGATGACGTCACAGGTGACGTGAACAGCCCTCAAATCGGGATCTACACCCCGAGAGCTACAAGATGACACCTTCCAGGACGCATTCGAACCGTGAATAGCCAATCTCGACCCCAAATACCTTCATGTACTGCCCCAAAATGGCCACTTTACTTACTACAACCAACTGCGCATGCGCAGATTAACGCGACTTGCACTTAAAAACACACCATTCTGACTCTAACCCACACAAGCTTCACTTTGACACCTTCCACGAGACCCATTCGGACCCATAGCGGTCCATCTGTACCCCAAACACACACCCACATACCCCCCAAAATGCCTGCTTTCTCTACTACGGCCAGACTGCGCATGCGCAGATTGACGCGACTTGCATTTAAAAACACGCCATCCTGACTCTACCCCACACAAGCTTGACTTTGACATCTTCCACGACCCATTCGGACCCATAGCGGTGCATCTCTACCCCAAACACACACCCACATACCCCAAAAATGCCTGCTTTCTCTATTACGGCCAGGCTGCGCATGCGCAGACTATTGAACACGGACGAACCATTAGTGTAGTCAAGTGCTCCTGCACGAGAGCTTCAAAATAAGACCTCATACGACACCATTGGACCATTAGTGGCCCACCTAGACCCCAACACGTCCACCCCGTATGGACCTATACACCCATAGCCATGCAGTATAGGCCTATGGGTCTACCCAGGCCTCGGTGACTTTTTCCAAAAATTTCACCGATTCGCTCCGGGACACTTCCTATCGTGTTCTAAATGAAGAGACGTGAGAAACAAATCCAAACAACCATACCGCAAATGTATAGAAGTAGGTTTCCCAGGGGGACAAACATTGGATCTATACCCCCAGTATGGGACTATATGGGTTTATATGGGCTGTATGGTACTTTTTCAAAAATTTCACCGATTCGCTCCGGGACACTTCCTATCATGTTTGTCTTGACGAGACTAAGAAAACAAATCCAAACAACCCTACCGCAAATGTCTAGAAGTAGGTTTCCCAGTGGGACAAACATTGGTCCTATACCCCCAGTATGGGCCTATATGGGTCTATATGGGCTGTATGGTACTTTTTCAAAAATTTCACCGATTCGCTCCGGGACACTTCCTATCATGTTTGTCTTGACGAGACTAAGAAAACAAATCCAAACAACCCTACCGCGAATGTATAGAAGTAGGTTTCCCAGTGGGACAAACATTGGTCCTATACCCCCAGTATGGGACTATATGGGTCTATAAGGGCTGTATGGTACTTTTTCAGAAATTTCACCGTTTCGCTCCGCGACACTTCCTATCATGTTTGTCTTGACGAGACTAAGAAAACGAGACACCACAACCTATACCGCAAATGTCGAGAAGTAGGTTTCCCAGGCATTTTCCGTAATTTAGGATAAAGTCCGTGTTCCGTATTTTTTCAGGAAAATTTTTACATACACCCACCCTGGAACTAGGGGGAGATAACTCTATTGATAGGCAAGCCCCGTTAAGCCCGGCGACCTATATACCTCCATACCCCATACAGGCATTTTCTCGGATTTTCCGATAAAGTCCGTGTTCCGGGTTTTTTTTTCAGGAAAAATTTTACATGCACCCACCCATGACTGGATGCCCCTTCACCTAGGCTTCACATTGATACCTCATATGACCCCATCGGCCCATTAGGGGCTCCCCTAGATCCCAAAACGTCTAATTCCATACCCGTTTCCCACAATTCCCTGTCTGCGCATGCGCAGAATGGTGACAACGCCCGAGCCGCTAGTCCAGTCAGATGCCCCTTCACGAATGCGTCACATGGATACCTCATATGACCCCATTGGCTCCCCTAGCTCCAAAACGTCTATTTCCATACCCTTTGGCCACCGCGCATGCGCAGAATGCCGATATTTCAACCCCACACCCAGTCCATCAGATGCCCCTTCACGAATGCTTCACTTTGATACCTCACTCGACCCCATCGGTCCATTAGTGGCTCCCCTAGCTCCAAAACGTCTATTTGCGTACCCTTTGGCCACCGTGCATGCGCAGAATGCCGATATTTCAACCCCACACCCAGTCCATCAGATGCCCCTTCACGAATGCTTCACTTTGATACCTCACTCAACTCCATCGGCCCATTAGGGACTCCCCTAGCTCTCAACACGTCTATTTCCATACCCTTGGGCCACCGCGCATGCGCAGAATGCCACTATTTCAACCCACACCCAGCCCATTAGATGCCCCTTCACGAATGCTTCACTTTGATACCTCACTCGACCCCACTGGACCAATAGTGGCTCCCCTAGATGCCAAAACGTCTATTTTCATACCCTTGGGCCACCGCGCATGCGCAGAATGACCCTAATTCAACCCCACACCCAGTCCATCAGATGCCCCTTCATGAATGCTTCACATGGATACCTCATATGACCCCATCGGTCCATTAGTGGCTTCCCTATCTCCAAAACGTCTATTTTAATACCCTTTGGCCACCGCGCATGCGCAGAATGCCGCTATTTCAACCCCACACCCAGCCCATCAGATGCCCCCTCACATAAGCTTCACATTGATACCTCACTCGACTCCATCGGTCCACTAGCGGTCCCTACAGATTGCCGAACACTTCCACGAAAACCCACGGTTTTGGGACTACTTTCGGTCCGCGGAGGCACACCGCATCACCGCCAGACCGCATCACCGCGGAGAAATACATGCCCCCAAGGTCACGCCCCATTCACCCAGACCGGAAGTGACGTCATACCTGCGCACAACGCTCCTGCGCACACCGCCCCAATACCGCCCCATTTCCCCTCATTCGCGCATGCGCAGTGAGGGGCTAGATACTCCATTTACCCTTACATTACTACTAGCCTCCATTTTTCAATTGAAATTCCATGAAAACTTATTAACATATTACAAATTGTATGGTATACCTTGATCAAAGACAACTAGAACTAGTAAACTAGTTTAGAAAAGGGAAATTCAACTAACGGAAATACCAGTGCTCTTCTGTTTATTAATATGTCAGACAATTAGGCTGGTCAATTGGAGCACAATACACACTCGTGCTGTCATTAACATCTCACACAATACACAGTCGCGCGAACGGTTAATCTGTTACAAGCGGGGTACCTGACCACCCAACGTAATCTGTTTATCTTTGCTCATATATTTTAGGAACTAAATTTAAAAACCTAAAATTGAACCACTCGCTCGATTTTGAATTATCTGAATCTTTTGTATTTCTCCAATAATCTAGAGCTCAACTGTATATTTAACAATAATCAATGCAATGTAGAACCGAACAATATAAATTTGGTCTCTCTAGGTAGCAGGCCGTTGCATTGTTCCAATATTTCTATTGACCCTTGGAGTTCAAGTTTTCTTCAATGGTTATCCCAAGATATTTGATATTATTAGAGTCATATATTATTTCGCCATTCAATGAGATATACAGGTTGTTAACATGGTTCCATTTTATTTTGTCGTGTACCGATCAACATCGCTTTAGTTTTACCAATATGAAGGCTTAGCTTGTTGGCGGATAACTATTTATATACAGTACAGGGCAGAAATAACTTAACTTTGAACGCGATTCCCTTGCGTGCAAATCGCGATTGCATTTGCGATCATGTATTTGTAGCAACGAAGCTGTCTTTCTTCAGTCGTGATCGAAACGCGCGCATTTCGTGTTCAAGTTATTTCTGCCCTGTACTGTACATTATCAAGATCTTTTTGATATATCGGTGATTGTTGTACAATCTATATATTATGATCAATATCTTTGATCGCGAGATCATCAGTGAAATATGACTTCCGCCTGTGCACCCTATTCGGTACATGAAACAAGTATTATGACGTTTTATACAGAAAGAATCAAAACCTTTTTTGAACATGGCGGATTATGAATATCACGAAAAAATGGTGGTCACTTTGTAGCTTTCAGTTTATTATTATCCTTGTCAACAGTTCCATCTCTCGTCATGTAAAGCTCTGCGTTCTCTAGAAAAATTTTACGATTTGATAATTAGAGTAGTTTATTATACACGTGCTGCACATCCAGAAAAGGACCTTGCGCGGTTTAGTTAGGCTTTGGTTCGCATGAGATGCGGTTTGGAGTGCCAAAATGAAATATCACGTAAGAAAGAAAGTTTTCAATTAGCTTATGGTATACTATCTTGTCGTATTGTCCGAGTATTTTCCAAGGCCTGGGTCTTAGGGATTTTGAATAACAGCATCTTGCATCTTTTGAATAACATGCAAAATCGTCTATTTCGAGTCGAAAACAGCACCCTTTCTCTCCGTAAACATATGAAGCTAATCCAGAACCACAGGCCCTCAAAACAAGAGTTTTGGGGGGCGTGGGCGGTGGTTTTAGTGTGAAGTGTCGAAATATGGGGTCTCTATACATAACCCCATGCTTTATATAAAAACACACCAAGGTGTCCATTGGCTTGCAACAAATGTCTTTTGTATTCTTCTAGTCAAAATCTAAAACGTTTTATTTCTTCATTCTAAATTCATTTCCAATTTATCCAATCATTTGGATTATTCTTCATCTGGCGACAAACCAACTACCTACCAAAACAATGAACCGGGTGCTTCCTGTTTTCGCCATGCTTTCGCGGTTCACTTCTGGGAGTTGTAGAAAGTTGCAAATAGGATTTTCCCACCTGAATTGTTGAATGAGTACTTCCATATATGGTTCACCCGGCTGATCAATCAGATTTGAGAAGACCTGGGGAAGAAGGCCTTCAAAACTCTTGTAATGAGGGCCTGTGTCCAGAACCAAGTTGAAGTTACCCCAAAATATCTGTCGTGTCCATTGCTAGTTGTTGCACTAGTTGGGGCCATCGTGACTTCGCCATCGTACGTCAAAAAACACATGGCACGATGGCGATGTCACGATTGCCCCTCTCGGTCATCATACTGGACTGACTTCCTATGTTTACAGAGAGCAAATTGCGCCGTTTTCAACTCGAATCAGACGATTTTGCGCTAATCCGCTTATTCAAGATGCTGTTATTCAAAACTCCTAAAGCCCAGGAACTTGAAAATACTCAAACCATACGAAAAAACAATGTACTTTCAGCTAACTGAAAAATTTCTATCGTATTCGTACGTGATATTTCATTTTGGCACGCCAAACCGCACCTCATGGGACCCAAAAACTTGATAAACCGCGCTAGGTCCTTTACGCAGGGCCATCCGTTGATTTTCCGCAAGCACCAAAGTAGACAGAATTTAGTATCCAGACTACGGTACCGTATACCATAAAATCGACCATCGTCGGTTTATTCCGGTCAAGGTTTACGCTTATGTCGTTAACAAACATTTACATAACAAACACCATAATCTCACTCATGTCTGGGACATGGGGAGGGATAATTAGATCATCTAATTTGTCGTTAATTATTCAACGTTCACTCTAACTATAGAGCGAAATCCTTTCAGAACTCTCCTGATAAACATTACATACAATTCAATCCGTTTATCTTCCTTATGGTAAACACTCTCCGAAAATTGATATTTTTTTCGCCTTGTCATCTGCTCGAATGGATATTTCCTGGGATGGCGGAGCTTTTTGTATTCTGAATAGCAATCGATAACCATTTGTATTGTCCTTATAAATACCTAGTCAATAATAAATACAGGCTTTTCGCAGGTTCGAGTATATTGTAAGATCGCTGTACGTCTAATCGATACACGCCGCTGAGATACGGAATCGTCTGTAAGACCCTCAAAGCACCTATAACCACCCTACAAAATACCGACAAGTTTTAGAACAAAGAGATGTGAAAAACTGCATCTTGGCTCCAGCACTATCCAAATATCTTATTAAGCTTCCTCTCGAATATCCGAAAAACAAACAAGATGAGCTCAAGTATGTCTACTATTTGGTCGTCTATCGCGGCCGAATAATCTAAATCGATACATGCATCCCAACATTGGTATAATCATTTCTTTGCTGAATCAATAATTCATTCAGTGTTAAGGTGCATTGACAAAAACGTTTAATAAACCCCATTTGTTTCACTTCTTTCTGTTCAACCATGTTGTATTTGAAATGGCAAGTGCAGCTGAGTGTCAAAGACGATGTCCCAAAGGAATCTTCAAACATCCGAGGACAAACATGGACATGCGTAAGGCCTACTACGAATTTGGTGATAAATTTAAAATACACCTACAACAGTCAGATTATTATAGCGTGTTATAATCTTTTTGACATGGCCTGGACGATTTGAGGTCTACCCAGGCCTGGGAAGGGGACAGATCGCCTCCCCCATCCCCTAAAAATATTTCCTAATCCTGCAGTTTAGGGGGTTGAATTCCCCACAATATATCTTCACTAGAAAATGTAAAAAAAAAAATCCAAGATGGCCGCTCTGAAGACGTCACGATGACATTATTCTAAAAATGCATCCTAAAAATGGGCAAATTTTTCGGACAGATTTTCCGATTTTTCTATACAGTCTATTATATAACCTATATAATAAAGTGGGAAATAGGTATCTGATATGATATAAACTAATTTGGAGGAACGTTGAAAGATAAAAAGTAAAAAAACAAAAAAACAAAAAAAAGCCGCAACTTTTCAGTCATATTCTCATGGCCTGGTTTAAAGCGTAATATCGCGAACGCCATGTTTTGTGGTTAGGCACCATTTGAAGGCTGCCACATAGCCTACTCACTCGTGTTAAAACCAGAAAGAAAAAATATATGGTTCTCGTCAGTGGGGAGAATTTGGGACATAAGAAATCTTTCTGTTATCCTCGCGTGCATTCGGATCGAAAAAATCGTGTAATCGTTAGAGCAATGGATGATTCCTCACTTTACGCTCTGATATAGCAAGAGGATATTTTCATTATAACGATAATCAGATCACCAGATGGTACCGTTATGCAGGAGACGTGTGCTACTTCATGACGAAATGTACCACTCAGCTCTATTTCTCGAGCGAGGAAACAAACGGGAGATAGTAGTGGAAGTAGACATTCGAGTTCAGTTTTCGAAAGTCCCCTTCACACCCCTAACAGCTCTCCAGTGATTTGAAGCGCCAGAGTGTTCCGTTCGCAGACCGAATATACAGAGAGTTTGAAAATTGCTCCACGGAATAAACGTCCGCTTCGTCAGCAGTATATGATTACCTTGTGACGGCTTGTTTGACACTGGTAATTCAGATAAATAACGGTAGACGAGAAAAGGCGCTAAGTCCATCATAAACACGTTAACTCTCGAGAACCTCACGTCACTTCCGAAATCTCGCGGGAGCGATATGACTCCTAAGTAACAGACGCACGGAAACCTAGCATCCGTCTTCATATAGATAATGTTCAGTTATTGTTTACTAAACCGTGGCAAGAGAAATGGACATCAAGAGGTATGCCTTACAAACTGTCATTAAGGCGTCATTCTAATACAGTTTCGGTTCTTACATGTATATAAACAAAATAGACACGCATCATCGCCGGCAACATGAGTGATTTAGTAGGCCATAGGCCAAGTCCTGAATTATGCTTCGTTGCAAATGTCTGGAGGAAACTTGATTTTTATCTCAAAAGCATTTTATGTGTATTACTTTCACATTAATTGAAAAATGCACGAAATGGATGACGTCCATTGATTTAACTTTGAAAAAGGGGAGAGGATGAACACACCATAATTCGAGCTTTTATGTAGTATTAGTTAACCTAGCGTCTCATTTCCACCGTTTTCACTTGTTCCTGACAACAGGGTGTCCCACCCTTATCTCTCCCACGTCAAATTGTCATTTAGTGTGACTCATACAGATTAGGGTAAGATTATCCAAGACATCCTGGCTCATCGCAGGCCGGAAGTCGGACGTTATTACAGAGTGTTATCTCCCCCTTTCAATGCGAAATGAATGGACCATTCTCTTTCGTGAATTTATCAATTGATTTGTAAGACAAAAAGTGGGAACTCCTGCATGTGAAGAAAGAATATCCGTAAGATACTTTTGGGGAAAAAATTGAGTTGCCCCAGAAATTGCAACGGAAGGTCCATTCCCGTGACTTGGCCCATAAACTAAAGATGTATCTCTTTGGAAATTCATTAAAAGCAGTAGCTAATGAATTTAATTGGAACTACAGTGCATTCCAAAGGTTTCATTCACTTCAAATTCAATTCAAATTAAATTTGTATTGCTTTCTGGAGAAAGATGGAATAAGCTTTCACTTTGGCTCTTACTGGGTATGTGAACAAGGCTTTTCTCACGCACACTAGCCCATACAACATGGAGACACACTCGGAGACAAATCGGTTGTTATGAAAACCGATGTCAAATGGGTAAGGTCAAACTACTTTATAGTTTAATTAAGTTAAATTGCTGAGCAATGAGAGTGGTCATATGGCGCCATAATTTTAGATTTGACCAATCGGGGCACTGGAACAACGAAACCCGAGGAAAAGTTAAACAGTTCCGGTTATCATCAGTTCATATAGGTATCTGTCCGTACATATAGCCCAATTCGGAAAGGCTTTCATCTCCCTTGTTCCACTTGGAGCGTGTTGGTGCAGAGAACTTCCGGTAAGTACCAGAGGCCCTCACAATGATTAGTTTTAGTGATTAAATACTTTATTTTGCTAGAGAATTATCTTTCTAATGTACACGTAAACAGGATTTATCGGTTCATGTAAAAATATAAACCGAATAGCTTTTCAAACAAATAATCTGGAATAGTTGATCAATTTATTATTCAAAATAATTGCGGGTGCCTTTGGTGAAAACGAGGCGACTACTTCCCGCAGTCAGCTTTTCATACCTCTAACCTTGAAGAGCGGCGGTTATTCAAGGGGAGATCAGGCAAGTTGCAAGAACTTCCAACCAATCATAGATTTTCCCTAACGGTTCATTTAACAAGTAGTTAAAGTATATCAAGGAAAATACACCTGTCGAGGTATGCGGTAAATGTGCGGTGATCAGAATGATTAGTCGGGTTGCTTCATTCTTTGGGAATTTCTTTTTTCTTGAACTTTTATATTGCAGAACGTATTTCTCTGTTTACGGTGATCAGCGATGTATGCCTGGTATATTAAACACACGTGACCACGTATTCGCCTCTCTGATAGGTTGAATGACTGATTTGAATACCATGATCCATACGATAACTTACTCCCTGGTGACCCGAGAATTAATGTGGGCTGTATTTGGCCACCTCCGTATGAGTCGCTGCCCACTCGCTCCGGAAGTTCTCCATGGGTCAGTTGCAAAAATTGGAAATACGCCCTTAGGTGGAACTGTCAGATATAAACATTTTGACGAGTGGGCTTTTTCCATGTTATAACCATATGATTTTGTAAAAGCTGTTACAGTACACAGATGAATAATTTAAAATTCGGTAAAAAATATTCTGCATCACCGATTGAACTATATTTTTAACCGGAATTAAAAGTAAAACCAGCTACCTGTCCGGAAAACAAATTTAATTCCAGAAAATTAGACTGCCCTATTCTTTGAAGAAATACAGTAGTTGTTCCAGCTGGAAAGGAGCCATAAATACCATAGCCAAAGGGCTGGTTCCCCTAGGTGTAGTCTCGGCCCAGAAACCCGGAAAATTTCTTCGCACGTCCTGTTTTGAAAGTGTTGTTGTACACGAACCAATTTGACGTGCGATTCACTTATCACGCCTATGGCGGAAAGGAATATCGGTTTACGCCTACATCTGCGATTGGTCTGTGCTACCTTTGGTGCGTTTATTTGAAACCGTATTGTCTCAGAAGAATGACTCTAAAGCCCCAGGTATGGAGACAGATACACTGTCTGATCACCGTGTCATACAGATGGTCAGTATATCACCGTGTCATACAGATGGTCAGTATATCACCGTGTCATACAGATGGTCAGTATATCACCGTGTCATACAGATGGTCAGTATATCACCGTGTCATACAGATGGTCAGTATCACCGTGTCAGTGCTAGGATCGTAGAGTCTGATAGTCTTTCCCCCTCCGAAAACAAGTGGATCAGTCCAACTGCACTATACTGGTCACGGGCTTCTTTTAGAACACTCAGTATTCATACGACGGGGCACTGACTCCAAGGATGATTGCAAGATCCTACAAGCGACATGTGATAGGACATTAAGTTATTCAGATTGGGAACAATACTGAAGTTTCGAGATGGTATAACAGTGGAACTCTTCATATTTGAAGTAACAAATAGCTGTATCACGTGACCTGCGGTAGGGCCAGACTGCCTAGGAAATGATGAAAAATCTTAGTTCTTGGTCATAATTATGAAACTAGTCGGTAAACTAAATTTATAAGCTAAGATAAATGCACACCGGTCCAGATCCAGTAAATGTATGCCACAAAATTGAAACCAGTAATACAGGATAATACATTTTCATATCTCTGGCTGACATTCTGTCCCCATCCTTCCTACAGCGCATGCTCCATTTCGCAGGCTCATTTATCATCCCTGCCGCCAATAGCGGAAGTTGACCTTTACTACGTTGCTATGACGTATAGGGGAAACCCCACGTACGCACGGTTCAGTTTGAATCCCGCCGAACAACTCCTTCAGTGTTGCACATGAGGGAACTACTTTTCATATGCTCTGTCCAGATAATCAGGGAAAATATTCTCCATATAATTCTTTTTAACACTAGGTCAACAGAGGTATTATGCAGACTTGAAAAGTAATCGAAATGTTCGGCAAACATCTATTTTACTATTTATGATGTCACTTCCGTCGATGTGGCGAAGGCCCCGAATCCGGTCCAAAAATCTGACTGGTGGCTGGTATGTATGAACTAAATTTATCTCCTCACGCAAAAGATTTCCAATTTCTTTGACTGCAGCCCAAAACATGCGTATTTCAAATCTCCGGCTATGAATTCAATTGAATTGAATTTTATTCTCTTAATGAGAACGATGCATTACGTTGCACCCCACTGCTCAAGTTAGGACAAAGGGTGGGTTCAGAAGGCAGCCAGGATTTCATGGAGTGATCTAAATCGATATGAGCTCGATCTATTTTTATCAAATGAAATCTACGGTAGAAAAGTGACACAGTAGGATGAAGTTGGCTTCTATGGGAAGAACATCAGTATATAATCCAGGCGATGGAGGGGAAGATCAAAACATTCGAGATCTGAAGTGGTGATCTTTGTAATTTCTACCCCCGTGAAAATCTTTTCGTTTTTTATTAGCTGACACAATGAATATTCTATAGGCCAAGACTGTTTTCAGAACTGCGCATCTTCTAGGACTCCACGGGCGGATCACGGAGGAATAAATCCGCATAAGCTCTCAGAAGTACAAATTAATACGGTAGAAGAGGTATTACGTATGTCAAAGATGAATTGATCAATTTCTCAAGTTTTCTTCAGATGAAAATGTAGTTAGCTTTGACGACCGAAAATTCCAAAAAAAGGGATCATCTAACACCCACAGACTTAGCCCTACTTTATCACATTGAATACAGAGATAGAAAACATCGCTGAGATCTGAGGCCGGAAGTTCAAAGGAATCCAGTGAAATCAAACTGCATCAAACAGTGTACACGGGTACACAAGTTGTATAAGTTTGAGAATAGAATGGGTCTCAAAATAAAATCCTGCGAACTACGTTCGATATACGCTCATTTCATCGGTGTCGGATCTATATTGTACGTCTTAAGCTCCCCTTTGGAAAACAAAGAGCCGAACAAACTCCCCATATGTTTTGTCTATTAATCACTGCTGAATGTTACTTATTTCTTAGACTTGATCAACAACATTTATCAAGTATAATCAATATAAAGATATTTGCTATCATCCTGTTATATATGTGTGTGACCTCGATTTAAAGATCGTATTTATTAAAAAAGAAAAAGAAAAAAACAAAACAAGGTGAATTATTTTTTTATAATCAAGCAATGATTTATTTTGACCTACTGATGTTTGCAAAACATGCTTAGACTAGGCTGCGGTGAATTAGACCCTCCAGTGCTAGCTAATTCAGATATAATTTTAGGCTGCTATCGGCGCCTATGTTTGCCAGACCAGCGGGTGGCTGACGCATGGGCAAAGCTATAAACGGAGTGCCATAGCTTTGTATATGAGGAAGAATGGATCTATGCCTGACGCGGACTAAAAGAGCGCCCTTCGATATAGAATGAACATTTGTAAGCCAGATCACAACGAGATTTTGTTTCAGTAATTGGAAGGACTGCCATCCATGGGTCGGAGAGTCGGATTATGATTGCGTGGGTGGATTGCGCATGCGAGTTATGTGGCAAGACTTGGGGGGAACACACGTTTTTCGCCATACGTTTAGGCATAATTGGGGAAATTTTATGACGGGAGGAACATAGGCCTCACTCCCATACATTCTCTAGAACGACGGTTCTTTTCCGATCAGGTGGAAT
>JAVTVY010038017.1:0-15709 GCA_036873755.1 Hanleya hanleyi | reverse complement strand
AAGAAGTAATTGAACACTCTCAAATGGTACCAAAACCCTCAAAACTACCTTTAAAACCCACCGTAACAGGTCCAGAAATCAAGCCGGAAGACAGATGAATGTTATGGAGCGAAACGGGTGTGTAATTTACAGAATCTACCCCTTTAATCAGGACATTACATGCCTGCAGATGAAGAATCAGAAAATGGCAAAATATCTGCCAACAAAAGAGACTGGGATGCACCCGTGTCTCGCAAAATCTTCACAGGAGTTGCATTAGAAAAATCACTTGAAAGTGACACAAAACCATTGTGGATAAATGGTTCAAAAATCTCCATAATAGGATTTGAAAAACTGTCAACCTTATCCTTGATAGAACTAATAGGAACAGTGTCCTTGGCCATCTTAACATCATATACATTATGAACGTCACTAACCTGCTTGGGTAAAGATCTTGAAGTGAGAAAACCACTAGGCTTTTGAAAGGCTTGATCTTGTTGTCTTCTTTTCAATCTAAAACAGTCAGCCATTAAATGACCGTCCCTCTTACAGTAGCTGCAAACGGGAGACTTATTTTGAGTGTTAAAAGTGGGTGACTGAGACTTTGTGTTTGACCTTCGACCTTTGTAACTGGGGTTAAAAGTTTTAGGCATTGAGAAAGAACTGGATTTGTTACCTGAGATGTTAGACTGGAATGAACTTGGCTTAACAGCATTGACAAATGATAATTTGTGTGTCAGATCGTATTCATCAGTAAATCGAGCTGCTTCGTCTAAAGTGTTGGCATCAAGGAATGTTCTAATATCACCATGGATACACCTTTTAAATTCCTCTACCAGCATAAGCTGTCTAAGGTTTTCAAAGTTGTTGTCAATTTTAACCGAAGCACATCACCTATCAAATAACTGTTCTTTTGAACGAGCAAATTCTACATGAGTCTGAGAGTTTTCTTTTTCACAACTATGAAACTTTTGTCTATAGGCTTCAGGAACTAATTCATAACCTTTAAGGATTAAGTCCTTCACTATATCATAATTTGATGCTTGCTCTACCGTCAATTGAATGTAAATGTCCCTTGCCTTCCCGATCGAAACACTTTGAAGAGGTAAACTCCAATTTTCTTTTGGCCAGTTTAAATTTTCAGCAATTTTCTCAAAATGCAGAAAATATTTATCAACTTTTTTTTCCTGAAATGGTGGGACGAGACGTATTTGACGATCTGCATCAAATTTTGATTGTGATTGTACAGGTGCATCTGCAGGAGGACTTGTTCGCGACTGTAATTCCAAATGTTTCATTTCTAACTGAAAGCGTCTATCTTTCTCTTCTCTCTCTGACTGAAACTGTCTTTCTTCCTCTTTTTCTAATCTTTCTCTGTCTAATTCTAATTTCTTTAATTCCAGCTGATGTTGCAATTCTAATTTCTTTATTTCCAAATAATCAGCTGTTTCCTCAGTTAAAACAAAATCATTTTCATCCCAAAGTTGTTTGCTAACAAAATGTTTAATAATGAGTTTCTTAATTTCTTGCTTTCTCCAAGATGTTTTAACTTTAATTTGTAGGAATTTATACAGCGCGAACAAATCCTCTTTGCGTAGTTCGTCAAATTCCTCCTGACTAGGCTTTGAAGCAAACTGTGCTGGGTCAAAAAACATGCTGTTAATACACTACTCCTCGACTTCACAAATTCAGACAATGTATAAATTTAGAACTATGTCGCAAAGCTGGAATGTAAACAAAGCACGCGGGCAGGCCCCCAATTTCTGTTACGTCTAAACGATAATTGAAAAAAACGCAACAGAAAGCTTTTGTGAAATCGAAGAGTAACAATCAAATATTTATTTACAATACTAAAATCATATACAAATTAAGTTAGGTCAATACAGCAAATAAATGTCAAATAAAATCTTACTGTTCAATGCTATACCGGTGTATCTCTCAGAGTCCGTGTTAACGTGCAAATCTTTATACAGTCCGTGCCGACGTGCAGAAATCGCGTTCCTGTATTTCGATAGTCCAATACCGCTCAGCTGGTGTCCAGTTTCCGTCAGTTCAATTCCGTAGATAAAACAGCGGTCAAACACACAAGAGTAATCCAACAGGAATATAGAATCCAGCCATCAATAATCTCGGCCAAAGGTAATGTCCAGTAGCACAATCTTATGCACCCAAATAAGAGCCGTTTGAATCTCCCCCTGACCACTGAACGTCCGGCTATTTTCACTCTATCGAGCATTCGAGATTATTCTATCAAATCAAGAAGCTTCCACCGGTACAGCAATGACGTAAGAGTAAACCCAGATCACAACAGCTTCTAGAAAGCTCGAAAATGATTAATCCACAACAGTATGTATACAGGCCTATCATTCAAGAAACATCGACATGTGCAGATGGCGCTGTGACCCAATTACCCTCACAATACGGGTATCTTCGTAATTCGGCCATTTGAATTTATTTGCGATAAATCGGTCACGATTACGAGAAATTCTATGATCATAACCACTGAACAGAAGGTTAACAATTCCACCTCAGCTCTATTGTTCTAGAACTATCCACAGTGACCAATTTTATACTGCAATACTATGACACCATAGTCGTCCAAAAATAAGTTTTTGGAATAAGACGTAACTGTGACGTAAACATAGTGGCCTTCTTTGATTTTATTGCCTATCACGATATAAAATATTTCAGCCCTCCAACCGATAATTCTGTGACAACATTTTGTTTATTTCAATGGTTACAACGACACAGTTTCGAAGCTCACGTGTCGTTCTCACCCTCTTGCCACACACACACGCACACACACGCACACACACACATACACACACACACACACACACACACAAAAACACAACTCCCAGTCGTCGAATTCAATTAAATTTGTAATTAAAATCTTATAATTTCGGTGTGATCGTCCATTGTTGATTAGAGATGTTGACACAAGTGGCGGTGTTCTTTCTGAACCCACAAACCTGATAGGAAATCACTGAAAGTGTGTACATGTCAATACGCGCTTGTTTCAGGCACAAATCATTAACGAGGGAGACACCTGCTGATTATTAATTATTGCTAGGTTTGTGTATGTCATCACAACATCTCAGTGGTATCTATAATTAAGTATATGTAATTCAAAGTTGAGATTTCAGCTCACTTGGTCAGTTTGCACAGCATTTAAAGTTGTGCTTGTGGTGAGAATTGCGTTAAGGAAACAGGCGCCTTTTTCCTGTCCTCAAATCATGCACCTAATGAAAGTTCTCACTTGTACAAATGCCGACGGTCTAAGTCACGGTTACGTTTCATTCATAAGCAAACAATCTCACATTACAGGTCATATACACGTAGGGTCCTCTAAATTCAACATACTCATATCACTCGATTTATTCATCCCTGAAAACGTACACGAACATAAAAAATAACAATTTCGTGTTGCGACTCTTCCTGTTTGTATTTGATCAATTGTAAGTGAATATCTCTCCACGCTTCCCTATTGGGCTGACGATTTTATTTTGCGAAGAGGAGGTGGCGAGAGAGTAGGGTCCGGGTATAGTCTACGTTTCAGTTTTCGTTGAGTGATGACAGATTACACTCTATTAAGATACCTTTTTCGATATGATAAAATATACATTATTAGCAAATAAAATTTTGTGAAAATATTACTCATATTACCTCTGCATTATTGAAGTAATCGAGCCACCTTAATTAAATATATTAAATATCCAAAATATTATGTTTTTACACCAAAACAACATTCAATTTCTGCGACTGTATTCTCGACATTATCCTAATATTGAATCTCCAGTTATCTTCTGTTGTATTTGATAAGAGCGAACAAATTCAGCAAAATACAGCAGAAGACCAGCGAATATTTAAACTGGGGTGTCAGTTGCGTAGCTTGTATGCTGTTATGCATGCACAGTGCATCATGGAAGCGAGACCTGAATCGTCCAATTACATGTATCAGTTAAATACAATAGAAAGGCTGATTTCGGCTTCAATCTGCTAGGAAATTCGCTTTCAGTCATGTCAAGCCAACAATGTTGCCGACAATTCCACTGTTGGTCAGACACAACGGTAAGCTGAAAATTTATCTTCCTGACTGGAAAACCGAAGAATTCGTCGTGATGTCCATGTCCGGATTAGCAAAATGCCACCCGCCAGTATTATGAGCGACCAATAACATCCAAAGTCAAGACGGGAGGGCCGAGAAGCTTATCGTATGGTGTTCTATTTGTGCCAAGTTTCCGTCGCCTTTTGAAACGCGACGTCGCGTTTTTAAAACACGACGTCGCCTTTTGGAAAACACGACGTCGCCTTTTAAAACGCGACGTCGCGTTTCTTTCCTATGTTTTTGCATTGTAAAACTCGACACAACGGAACTCGACGTCGCGTTTTCAAAAGGCGACGTCGTGTTTCACCCACGTTTTGTTTGGCAATGTTAAAAGATAGGAAAGAAACGCGACGTCGCGTTTTAAAACGCGACGTCGTGTTTTTTAAAAGGCGACGTCGCGTTTTCAAAAGGCGACGTCGCGTTTCAAAACGCGTCGCCTTTTGAAACGCGACGTCGCCTTTCGAAACGCGACGTCGCCTTTTGAAACGCGACGTCGATGTAAAAAAGAATAGGGGATTATATTTAGGTCTGGCCAAAGAAAAATTAATATCAAATCGACCAGAACAGCAGTTGATAATTCAGACCACATAATTATAAATTGTTGCATTTCCATGTGTTGACTGTTCAAGCATCATAACATCCACTGTCACATTCCCGCCATGGTTTAATAAATTAATATTCATTCGAACTCCCCATATTTACATATCGTCACATGTGAAAATGGAAAGTGTTGATGGGATATCAATTTTATAAAATTGAACCTATTTCACTCTATAGATGAAGCGCTTTCGTATACCCAGATGTGTAAACAGTACTTTCAGCTGTGTTTAAGTTTTTTTGTAGTGTTTACCTTGAGTAATGCGGTGTCAGGCAGCAATTAGCCTGATACCCATTCTGGCAAGTAAATCAAAGTTGTCAATGTAAATGCAATTGCCATTAAAATGAGGGGTCGTACCTGTTGTCAAAGTATAAGGATATTTATGTCTCGACAGACCTCATACTGAACAGATCTGCTTATCTTGATAAAAAATTCAGGTAATTTAACGGATGAGGTGCGTAATGAAATCAAGATTGACGAAGTTTAGTAACAAAAAATACTCGAAAAATCAGCACTTCTAAGACAAACTGTATTTACTTTTCATGATGTGAACAACACGAAAAAATAAGATTACCTGATATTTAGACGAACGTCAGACCACGCATAAGCGGAATTAGACACACACTATCACGGAGTTTGAAAAAGAAATAATTTAATAAGTATACACTAATATACATGTATCCATCTCGTTGTTAACTGCATCAAAACGTTCAAGATCTTGGACCGGTTTATTTCTTTCACGACAACATGTTCCCCCAATTCTGCAGATACGCAGCAAAATTCCCATTCAATAGCCTGAGGTGGTCTCTTAAACATTGCTTAGTGCTTTCACAAAGTTTCGTGTGTATTAGGACATTATAAAATTGTTTGGATAGGAAAAATTATACTGTCGAAAAAGTTGAGTTCTGAACCAGGCCGGTAAATCCCAGAAGCATTCATGCTCAAAAACTTATCATATTATATTATCTACATGCTGTATATATCTTCTATATCTCACCTTGTATAGGTCAGTTATGAGTCTCTCCACTGGTCTCATCAACATGTTATAATGCAAGCATTAGATCCTTCCGTCGGTGGCCAGCCGTAGTACATAAAGTATATTTCCCCATTCTAAAGCAAAATATCTAATTCGCTTGAGATCATGTGTCTTATAAGTTATCTATTGCACTCTCCTGTGACCTGTGAGTTTTCACCTGATCTTCTTCATCACTAATTAAGCATGCTCAGTTATCTAACCAGCGCGTCACATCTATATATGAACTTTTTTAACAAGTAAAGGTTCTATTCCTAAGCATTAATTTCTCGACAATCTTATTCGCCGCCCCTGTCTATAAATTAACATTTCCATTATCTGTATTCTATTACGACAAAACTATAATCCTGCAGCTGAAATTAGCATATGTATAATGATTTGTTAATTTTAGACAGAAGAAGCCCCCTGGGGTTTTATTCCCGGCAGATATGCGGTTAACTACTCAATTGTTTTTATATTCTGCATATCTGTTCCTTCTCTTGTTGTGTGGTGCATACACATTCGATCATTCATTCAACAGTGTCAGAATATCAGAACAATAAACCAAACAGGCAACTGAATATAAATGAAAAGAAGCCAGTTGTAGGCGAGAGACCACCGCTACAGATATTTACCGATGCCCGAAAGACATACTTTAAAATTTTTTCCAGTCATGGTTTGATTGTGATAGCGGATGTGGACTCTACGAAAAATCAACGTCTCTTGTTATTTATACGAAACTTAGGCCCATGTTAAGCGGAATAAAACAAGCTATTACGGAGTTATAGTTATTGAGCACTTGAGAAGCTCAAGATAGAGTCAATACTTTATAAGAACCAGCAAATCCTAAAAGGCCATAAGCAGGTTCTTCTGGAAATGTCGACGAGGTCAGTTGGCTTTTCAAGACGGTGGTTGATTCGGTAATATCATCTCGATTTTATCTCGGTTTGACAGGATAAAACTTTTTCAAGTTTATGCGAACAAAATGTACACAAACCTTGGGGAGTCTCTATCAGCTATTAATCGGATAAGGAGGCATTTAGCTCGATTAGCGCAGAGTGGTTTATTAGCCTTTCTTTCCGGGCCAACCGCACTGGGATGGTCTAATGGTTAGAGAGTCGGCCTAGTCAGCGGTAGGCACTGGGTTCGATCCCAGGTCCGGTCATTCCAAAGACTTGAAAAATAGAACTTGTTGCTTACGCTCAGCATTAACAGGATAGAACAAGGACTGGTTCGCTCGGCGTCAGTATAATATGACTGAGTGGGGTGTCATGTCTGCCTACACCATAATATTTCGGTGGGACAGCACTATGATATGGCAGCATTATATCTGCTCTGTTACAAGTAGGTACCCACGCCCCTCCACTTCTCCTCCCTTCCCCGTCCTGATATAGCTGGAAAGATGTTGAAAGTGACGTTAAACCCTATTCACTCACTCACTCTTTCCGGGCCGCGAGTCCTTCGGGTTAGAAACTGGGAAATAAGCGCCTTAAGGTTTCCCATGTTATACAACCTTTCGTGGAACTCTGCTTTATAGTAGTTAACAGAGTTGTCGAGTGATATCAGGTTGAATTACAAGGAACAGGTCATTACAATGCTGAACAATTAGATTTTGCAGGGTGCAGCCATTTCGGATAGTGCTGGTGCCCGACAGAATGGTTTCATAGGTTTTCCATAGCACCTAGTAATTTCTTGCACGAAGCACAAACTTTGATCGACGACAATTTTCTCCAATATAAATCAGTATCTTCTTGTATTTACTTATCAAACAAAAGCTGGGCATGCAAACACAAATGTGAAGCTTGGCATGCAGTCATTGGTTTATGCTAGCCTGCATAGTTTACATATAAACATAGTAAAGCGCATCTCAGAGAAAAGACGATAATATAAGCAGTTCTTCTGCACTCCCACTATTACAAATAGATGGTTTTTAACACAAGGCAAAATAATATTATTTTCTCAAATAATAGGTTAAGAAGGAAACGCACCTGAGTTAACTGTTCTGTATCTTAAAATGCTGTTGACTGGACATTGGGAAGCAAACCGCTGGCCACAAAGATTGGAAAAATGTGTAGCTACATGTGTGTAAATCCATATGTCCAAATGGCATGAATCGGTTAATTGAATTGTTTGTAAAATGCAAAATGCAACACAAAGGTGATATCGACTGTACATGACTGTAATGATACCTGAGAGATGAAGATAAAGGTTTACATTGGCAACAATATCCTAGGCAAATCAACTACATGCCAAATCTTTTTCAAGTTCACTATCTCTTTCTGTTACAATGGTACAAATGCAACGGACAAGGTTATACGAAATGTGGACCTAAGTATGTCTTGCATGATTGCTTTGGAAATGAAGATATTGTCTTGTATCGGTGACTGTATGATACAAATCCGTGATTAGTTCGTTTTCATTTTTAGTTATCAAAATATCGAGAAACTAGTTACTTGTCATGGTAAATTTTATATCCAGGTGCAGCGTTTGCACAATAGGGTAGATGCTTTGAATATCACCTTTATACTCCTACCATAAGAGGAAACAATCGTTCTTTTCTGAAAGCTGTACTTTCTTGGGGACCATATTCATTACCCACGGCCTCAATTAATTTTTCTTCTAGATACGAAAATGTCATTGTAGCGTATTAAAGTGGGAGCCATTTTTGTTCCGATTGTTATACCGAGAATTTGTAAAATTACATGTTGAAATGAAGCGTGTTGTTCTCTAAGATGAATTTTGCGCTGTCTAGTACCAACTTCTTACTAAATCCGCGTTCAAAAACCTCAGGATTCCATAGCTTCCAGTTATAATTCATGCGCTATGTTTGTATACAGTGACGTGACGTCAAAACTGACAAGTGTAGCATTTGATGGAAGATTTCCTGGTAAATAGTGTAGTTTCTATAAGAATTATTCGTCATTGTTATCCGATATCTGTCTGTAAGTCTTTTTATCGAGAAGCATTACGCTGTTCCGATAATAATCAGAATTCAATATAACCACACCACCTCCCTTATCGGCTTCCTTAAAAACAATATCGGTGTTTTTGTAAGTTAAGATTGCTTCCCGCCGTTTCAGGTCTAGATTATGTTTTGATACATAATTTTCCCTTCCAAGTAGTTGTTTTGCTAGGTTGTCCAAAAAAAACCTGGTCTAAATGTCTGTCCCTTCATTCTGTTGGTTCCTTGTGAGACTTGATATGCACGAGGGGTATATTGCTTGAATCCTGTACTACGGATTGGTGAAGAAATTCGTGTAGTCTGAGATCTCTTCTAAGCTCCAGGATACCTTTATCCAGCTCATAATCATATTTTGCTGGAGTTGTTGTGAACTTCAGACCAAACATGAGAAAACTGATTTCTTCTCCTGTAAGAGTATAGGCATTGTTCTGCCGCTTTCCCCCTCGATATCGGGGCTGGCGATGGGCAAACTACAATACATATAAGGGAAGTGGGAAGAGGTGCCGACATACTGACAGAGCCACATGACTTCACAGTATAGTCTTCCGGTTAACGTATTCTAAAGCACATACCAAGAATCTAACGATTCGTGATATGTGTTGTATCTCAGGTACGCTTTTATTGTATCTGTTCATGTGGCAACTTGGACGACATGACCCCACAGCCCCTAGCACTGGCATAAGCGGTATTAGATACAAATCTAGAGAGCTATGATGGAAATGCTCTGACAACTCGCATATTGGTAATTGGCGAGCTGTTTCGCTGTGACAGCTCGTACACTGGGGTTTGGTGAGCTGTATCACCGACAGATGAAAATGACGACATTTAACATAAAAGACTAGTCTGTAAGGTCCGATGTCGACCCAGCATCAACTTCCCACAAATGCCAACATATATCAAAGACCAAAAGGTCTGTACAGGGGGCCGGCCTCGGGGAAGAAACGTCCTCCAGCAGAATCTCGCAATGATTCTCCGTATTACTCCGGGATACTTGTGCATGTTTATCGGGCTGCCGATAATGTTCATTACCGTTCACATGTGTAGAACGTTGTCTTAAATTGTAGGTTTCTGTGCGTCGATAATATGTAGACTCATTCTTGTTCCATCGCATAACCGTCCCCCCCCCCCCACCCCACCCCTGTCGAACGGAGGAAAGTCTACCATTGCGCCGTGTATGTTTCTTGGGAGTAGCCCAACTTGATTTGCGATTTTCCATTTTGTTTCGAAGGGGACCATGTGTGTCAACGCTTTCATGTCGTACTTCAGGCTCGTGTAATCCGATTATTTTGCGAGCTCCTTTGCGTGATTTCGGAATATAATGGCTGGGTGTTCTTTAAAGGTAACGATCTCTGCCAGTCCTCCTTTTTGAACCGTATCTCGTGAGATTTTTTTCTTGTCGGCCGGTATCTCCCATCCATATTTCCAGTAGTTTTGTTTTGATGTCTCCAGTTTTCTGCTTGGAAATGGTGATACTCAGACCATCGATTATACGCAGCTCTTAATCTACTTCTAATATCCTTCGGAGTTTGTGGTTTTGATTCCTCGATATATATTCTCGAAATTTTGATGGAACGAATGGTGTATCCAGAAAAATCCGTGGTACACTCCAGCTGTCTTTTTGCATCGTAGAGCCTTGTTATGGGCAAGTTTCCGATCGTTCACGTTAGTTTCCCATTCTCGGATAATTTTTAGTCGTACATTAAACGCTTTTTCTTCAGTGGCTTTGTGGGTTACTGCCTGGATCCCTTCATATATTCGTTCTACATAGTCGTTGGTAGAAGTATCGTGCAGGCCAATATATTGGCATACTGATTCAAGTCTCTTCTGTAGTTGTTGAACTGCTTGCTGGAGTTCTACTTGTGTAAAGCTTTTCTGTACTGTGTCCATGATAAAGGCTATACCGGTTTTCTGTGGAGTTGGCATCTTTCACCTCGATTTTTTTATTGAAATTACGAGGAAACGTTAGAGGTGAAGATAGAGGTTTGACAAATCAAAAACTGCCAACAATCACATGAGTAGTAGCGTAAGAGGATTTGGATGTCACATCCACCCGGATGTAACTATGACGTCACAGGGGTCACTGAGGTCAAGTGCAGTATAGTTCCGGCAGAAGGACCAAAAGCTACCTCCAGCACAGGAGAGTTCCAATTGTTGGAGGGGATGTATTCAGGATGTATTCATCCGCGGTGATGCGGTCTGGCCGCGGTTTTGGCGGTGATTCGGTCTCGGGAAAAAGCTTCCGCGGAGAAAAAGTAGTCCCTAGATAAAATGATCGGATGGGATCGGGTGAGGTATCAAAGTGAAGCTTATGTGAAGGGGCATCTAATGGGCTGGGTGTGGGGTTGAAATATCGGCCTTCTGCGCATGCGCGGTGGCCGAAGGGTATGAAAATAGCCGTGTTGGAGCTAGGGAAGCCACTAAGGGTCCGATGGGGTCGAGTGAGGTATCAAAGTGAAGCATTCGTGAAGGGGCATCTGATGGGCTGGGTGTGGGGTTGAAATATCGGCATTCTGCGCATGCGCGGTGGCCCAAGGGTATGAAAATAGCCGTGTTGGAGCTAGGGGAGTCCCTATTGGTCCAATGGGGTCGAGTGAGGTATCAAAGTGAAGCATTCGTGAAGGGGCATCTAATGGGCTGGGTGTGGGGTTGAACTATCGGCAATCTGCGCATGCGCGGTGGCCCAAGGGTATGGAAATAGACGTTTTGGAGCTAGGGGAGCCCTAATGGTCCAATGGGGTCATATGAGGTATCAAAGTGAAGCATTCGTGAAGGGGCATCTGATGGGCTGGGTGTGGGGTTGAAATATCGGCATTCTGCGCATGCGCGGTGGCCAAGGGTATGAAAATAGACGTTTTGGCATCTAGGGGAGCCACTATTGGTCCAGTGGGGTCGAGTGAGGTATCAAAGTGAAGCATTCGTGAAGGGGCATCTCACTGGACTAGTGGGTTGAAATAGCGTCATTCTGCGCATGCGCGGTGGACCAAGGGTATGGAAATAGACGTTTTGGCATCTAGGGGAGCCACTATTGGTCCAGTGGGGTCATATGAGGTATCAATGTGAAGCATTCGTGAAGGGGCATCTGATGGGCTGGGCGTGGGGTTGAAATAGCGTCATTCTGCGCATGCGCGGTGGCCCAAGGGTATGAAAATAGACGTTTTGGAGCTAGGGGAGCTACTAATGGTCCAATGGGGTCGAGTCAGGTATCAAAGTGAAGCATTCGTGAAGGGGCATCTAATGGACTGGGTGTGGGGTTGAAATATCGGCATTCTGCGCATGCGCGGTGGCCCAAGGGTATGAACATAGCCGTGTTGGAGCTAGGGGCGTCCCTAGTGGACCAATGGGGTCGAGTGAGGTATCAAAGTGAAGCATTCGTGAAGGGGCATCTGATGGGTTGGATGTACGGTAGGAATATCATGCGCATGCGCAGACGCAATGCGGAGCTCTCGGCCAATCAGAAGCGAGTATTTCAAATCCGTCACAGAGCTCTCAGCCAATCAGAAGCGAGTATTTTGACCCGGTGCATTATGGGCCATATCCAAGATGGCGGCACGTATGTTCAAGATGACGGCACATCCGGTGTCAAAAACTGGCCATTTCGTCGGGATGTGGTCACCTAGTGTCGAAAACTGGACCCTGTATGGGTCCCGCTAGACGTTTTGGAGCTAGGGGCGCCACTAATGGTCCAATGAACAAGTGTGTAACGTCACTTCCGGTTGGGGTGAATGGGACGTGACCTTTGGCCATGTCTAGACTTGTCTGTGTCTGTCATGTACTGGGGTTTTTTCTCTACAATGGCGTTCACGTGGTGTGGTGGGTCTGCGCAAGTGTGTGACGTCACTTCCGGTTTTCACTGAAACGATCTCCAACTTTTCCGGCCCCGGCGGGCCCCGGCCCCCCACCGCAGCGCGCGCGCGCGGGTTCTCCGGCCGCAGCGCGCGCGCGCGCGTCAATGTAGGGAGAGGTTAAATCGACAACATAGAACTTATAGTCATCAACTTAATCTATACGTGTTGGACGAGTCTCTTCACTCACCGTATACACGCACCTCAATGAAATGCCCGCTCCAAACCTAGACCAAAAACACGTACTTGGTCTGTGGGCTGATTTCATTGGCTCTCTATTTTTACTATAGTGCTCTTGCATTCTAACCTTGATGGGTTACATTTTGGCCCCATCCTACACCACTGATTTCAGTTTCACTGAATCTCCACATTGGGCATTGATGCATTATGAATAAAACACACAAGACAGGGTTTTTTGGTGAGATCTCATTTTGTTTTTTATTCAGTAACAACAACAACGTGAGAACAACCACGTGAAAACTCAAGCCCAGAACAAGGGCCTTGTACATTGAAAGAACTGAAGCCCAGAATAGGGGGGCTTGTAAACTGAAGCCCAGAACAGGGGGCTTTTAAACTTAAACCCAGAACAGCGGGCGTGTGTACATTGAAAGAATTCAAGCCCAGAACAGGGCTTGTACATTGAAATGATGGGCGGCCCAGTCATATACGAGTACATCGCGGTCCTCGGGCTTGGGGTACTCGTCAAACATCTGTACGATGGTAGATAAGGGTCTTCCCCGGCATCGATGGTACAGGTAAAACAAGCAATATTGTCCGCACACGCTACTGGTCAGGCTTTGCAACGTTTGACTGTTCCAACACCACGTCTCTGTGCCTTGATCCATGAAGTCTGTTAAATCGGGATGGAGGGGTGGCAGGCCGCACGGGTCAAAGTATTCGCCCTGCTGTTCTGTCAAGTACACGGACACCCAATGTTCACCGGGTCGCTCCATCGGGTCCGTGTTGAGAACGTAAGCAGCAGGATACACACGGTCTAATGGGAACACATCTCGGGCGAACACCCCTTGAAACATCATACGTGTCTCTGGGTCATTCTCCAGCACGGTGGTTATCTGGTCTGTATCCATGTTAGGTGGAGAAGTCACACAGCACGTTGCGCGCCTTGTCCACTTGAATGATGTTGTCAAACTCGGCGTAGCAGATCACATTGACGGTGCTCCGGAGGGCTCGTTGAAAGTGGATTTCCAACCGTAAATTGCCTTGCTTGGCCAGGGCCAGCTGATGGTCGTTCTCTAAGGTGGGGTCAGATCGAAACAGAACAACGTGTATCCGTTCCCGTAGTCCTCCCGACTGATGAAATTCCCTTCGTCCTGGTTGATTTGACCGGTGGCTGTAAACAGGCTCTGATAGGCTCGAATGAAATTCGCGCGCCCAAAGTTCGGGGTTAAGGCCGTGGCTGGCACCTGTTGTCCATCCACATGCAGGGCCACAAAATTGATGCCGAAATGTTTAAAGTCAAACGGATTCTCTGGGTAGGCTCCACTGAAACTGGTATTTTCCACACAGGCCAGGATCAATCGCTTGGGTAGTTCCCCCAGGAACAGGTTGTCTTTGTTGGCGCTCATATTTCCAGCAGACACAGAGAACACTTTGGTTTGCACACGTCGGATAGGGTACTGGGCTGGTTTTGTTTCCAAGGCTTTCATGTGTCCCAATTGAACGGCTGGATTCGGTTTCACTTTTCGGACATACAGGACTGCGTCTTCGATGACAATCTTATAGTCAGCTACATGCGCCTCTACGTTAGTGGCCATCAAGGCGAAGGTCGGAGGCGCCCGTATCAGTCGGATTTTGATGGGAACCTTGTTCAAGAGGTATCGGTCTTGCATGAACATGTCTGCGTGCAGTCGACCGATCATATCCACCGAGACGCCGTTCGCGGTCAAAGCCTTCCGTTTGCTATAGCCCGTATTGTCGTTCTCTGCGCCCATGTGCTCGGCTTTGTCCTGGTAGAATAAAGCGGCTGTCAGTTGAGATTTTTTAGCCTCTCGCCCATGCGACAACAGCGTCTCGATGTAGGCTCGATAGGGGTACGTGTTGGTCGAGTCACTGATAGGTTTGTCGCTGAGAAATATATCCACCTGTTGAAACATCGAGTGCAGCCAGAGATTCGTCGGGCCCACCGTTGCTTGGTCGGCGATTCTGGTGCCATCTCCACTGACGATCTTGGCTTTCACATACAAGTAGGTATGGGCTAAATCCACATAGGTCGTATCCGCATTACTGATGGTGAACTCGATGGGCCCTGTTGCGTTGATGCTGGACAGCGGAAGATGCTCCACCCATAATCCTTGTTCGGCACTGGTCTGTGTGGGCGGCACGGTCCACAAATCAAATTCACTGTTGGTGGAGGGGCAGGACTCGGCGTGGATCAAGGACATGTTTAAGAAAAGATATCCCGGGTCTTCGATGTGCGTTGTCGCTGGGTCGGTCGTCGACTGGTGCGTGGTCTCGGTGGGGCAGCTCTTTTATTCCCTACGGTGCGTTGTGCTTTGGCCACCAAGACGCCTCCCGCTTCTTTGGCCCGCCGTTTCAAGGCTTCTTTCGGTGCCGTACCCCCAAGACATCACCGGCCACTTGCAGTCCACTGCGTACCGCTTGTTTGCCGATTGCTTTCACCCGACACGTCACCAAGGGCAGGAACGTTTTGACGATGCTGCCGAGTATGTTCCCAGTCCATGTCCACGTTGCATGCGTGCACCACTAAACACCGGAAAGCCACCCCCGGCCTGTTGGGCATAATAGTCCATATAGCTGCGTGCATCACACTCGTAAGGCACCTTCATTATGCAAAGTGGGGAGCACGTGCTTGTCGAAAATGAAGTGTCACCACCACTTTCCCGCGTTCGAATGCCACCGGTCGTCCTGTGTCATCTCTTATATCCACCGTGATCGTGTTGATGTGGGTTTGTCGTACAGGCAGGAAGAGCATGTGGGTGAAACTGTGGGTGACTTGATCTCCATACAACTTTTTAATGGGCACCACCCGTAACAGAGGTGTGTTGATATCACCCACGATGTGGTTGTCCACCACGTCCGAGTAGACGTAGAGTCCGTACATACCCGACTTCATATCCATCGGGATTTCGCCTTGGTGGGCGGTGGGACCAGCGAACGTCCGTAGATCGAAACCCAGCATTTGCTGTAGGATAGGACTCAGTACGACACTCGCGTTGGCGGTGACGAT
>JAVTVY010038016.1:0-15550 GCA_036873755.1 Hanleya hanleyi | reverse complement strand
TCTCTGGATTTAAGGGATGCATACCTTCATATCCCGATACATCCGGAGGACAGGAAGTACTTGAGATTCATGGTCGGCAAACGACGCTTCCAAATTCAAGTGCTTCCGTTCGGCCTATCCACTTCCCCTTGGGTGTTCACACGAGTGTTTACACCAGTGGCACAATTCCTGCACAGTCTAGGTATAAAGTACCACTTTTATATCGACGACTCCCTGCTAAGGAATGCCTGCAAAGAGCAGTTAATCCTAGACACCCAGTTTGTCTTAAGGGTATTGACTTCTCTGGGATACATCCCAAAAGAAGAGAAGTCAGAGCTGACTCCGTCGCAAAGGCGCAAATTTCTGGGGGTGGAATACGATACGCTTTTAGCTCTCGCCAAACCCCCAGAAGATCGTTGGCAAAAGATAACAACGAAGATACCTCAATTCCTCAAGTTATCTCAAGCCAGGGCTTTACACTTTGCTGCGATAATTGGCCTCTTGACGTCAACACAGGACGTAACACCAAGAGGGCGGTTGCAGCTTCGTCCCTTAATGATTTACTTCAATCATCAATGGGTCGAAAGGCAGTTGAATCCGTGGATACCTGTAACACCGCTTGTCAAACAATGCCTCCAATGGTGGCTGGATCCACTCAACGTTATGCCGGGTGTGTCCCTACTTCCGTTTCGTCCGTCACATCACCTGTTCACGGACGCATCTATGGAAGGATGGGGAGTCCACCTCGAGTCCAGGTCGACATCCGGGTTATGGACAATCGAGGAACGCTCGTACCATATAAACGTGTTGGAGTTTATGGCAGTGACACATGCCATCCGCACGTGGGTGAGCGTATTGACCGACAAGAACCTGCTAGTTGCGACGGACAACACATCAGTCGTGTCCTACATCAACAAGCAGAGATCTCCGCAATTACAAAGCCAAGCGGAAATCTTTTTCGGTCTGTGTTGGGACAACAACATATCAGTGTTGGCCAGGCACATCCTGGGAATTCTGAATGTCTTAGCGGATTCGCTTTCACGACGGAATCAGATAATTCCCACAGAGTGGCAACTTCACCCAGCCATACTAAAACAAATAGCTCATGTCTGGGAGATGCCACACATAGATCTGTTCGCCACTCGGCACAACAATCTATTGCCCCTGTTCATGTCGCCGGTTCCGGATCCGTCGGCATATGCAGTGGACGCCCTATCGCAGGACTGGTCAAGGATGGTAGCATATGCGTTCCCTCCTCCAGCTATCCTAGCGAAGGTACTCCGGAAGATCCACGAACACACTTGTGTCGTTTATCTGATTGTTCCGTGATGGCCAGCAAGGCCGTGGTTCCCGGACTTACTGGATCTTCTGGTAGATGTACCAAGACAGCTTCCGGTGTGGCACAATCTACTGCGCCAGCCCGGAACGTCGATATTCCACAGCCAGCCAGGACTGTTCCACTACCACGTGTGCAAGTGCTGAAGAGACACTTCAACGGAAGTTGGGCGCCGAATGGCACAATCTATTCGACCGTCCTCTTCCGCTGTATACGATTCAAAGTGGGCAATCTTCGATCTTTGGTGTGGAGAGAGGGATATAAATCCATCCTGCGCCACTATCCCTGAAGTAGCAGAGTTCCTATTGTACCTGTTCCGGGATAGGGGCCTGGTACCCGCTACGGTCGAAGGTTATAGGGCAGCCATTGCTCAACCTATTCTTCTGGGTACTGGGATTAATCCCTCGACTGATCCAAATTTATCTGCACTAATCAGGTCATACAAGATATCTGGTCCGATGGAATAGACGGAAGAGGACGGTCGAATAGATTGTGCCATTCCGTTGCTGTTCCGAAATTACCTAAGTGGGACTTAGCCTTAGTACTTCGGCAATTAGGAAAGCCACCTTTCGAGCCAATAGAGGCTATTGATGTCAAAATGTTATCTTACAAAACTTCGTTTTTGTTGGCTCTTGCCTCGGCAGCTAGGGTGTCAGAGCTGCATGCGCTCGATAGAAGGTATGTCAGACACTCTAGGGACTGGAGCAATGTAGTTCTCACAACGGTTCCTGAGTTTGTGGCCAAGAATCAAGCCCTCTACGATTCCATATCTCGAGAGTTCACAATTCCAGCCTTATCTGATTTCCTTTCGTCCGGTCTTGAATCAGACATGTTGATGTGTCCGGTTCGTGCACTTGCGTGTTACCTGAATCATACAGAGGAGATCAGAGCGGGAAGGAGGCGTTTGTTTATCCCTTTCGATCCCAAAGCCAAACAAGAAATAAGCAAAAATACTATCTCAAGTTGGCTCAAAAACACGATTCGGCTAGCGTACTCCACGGCTACGGATAGACAAGCCGCGCTTGTAAATGTTTCGGGTCACGAGATTAGGGCACTAGCGGCATCATGGCCTCTGTGTACTAACAGATCAGTGACCGACATTATGAGGGCGTGCTACTGGAGGTCAAACACGACATTTGCCTCTTTCTACCTCCGGGACATGACGTTAGCATGTGACGACCTCTATTCCATCGGCCCACTTGTGACCGCACAGCGGGTGTCTGTGGGACCGAGGCCAGCAAGATAGCAAGATAAAGTCCGGGCGTACAGTTTTAACCCTGCTTGCTGGTGAGTGCATTTTTTTCTCTCGCTCCCTTTCGAAAAAAGGGGGGGGGGCGTATTTTGCAACTCAACCTTGAAGTCAGAGTAGCGACAGAGGTTCCCTGTGTACCATAGGCATACAGGTTATGGCTGTTGTATGATCTCATGGATCCTCTTTGAGGTAGAAGATCGGTGATTTCTACTCTGTACTAGTCACTTGTTCTATGCAAAGAGTGGAAGTGAGGTAAGTTTTCAGCGCAAATAACAAAAAAAAATTGTTGAAATATAGCTGAAATATTGTTGAAAGCGACGTTAAATTCTATTCACTCACTCACCCTTGTTGGGTATGACGTCACACAGGGACCATACATACAACAGTAGGAGTAGTAGCGAAAGCGGGCGTTGTGTGCTTGAGCGATTGAGGGACCATTCTTGGTTCGAATGTGTCGTGTGAGGTGTCAAAGTGAAGCCCTCGCTATGTAGACCACAACTTGAGGGATCTCCACATGATCTGTGACATCATCAGTAGGAGTAGTAGCCAAAGTATGCACCTTCCTTCACACCCTCAAAATGCCTTCGTTCAGCTGAATTTGTTGACATTTTTGCGATCTGCAGCAGATGAATTTCTGTAACCTCATTTTGATCGGTAGTCAAGGGCAACAGGTTACAAACTATTTCAAACCCGTGTGTGAATTATTTCAAACCCGTTCGTTTTTCCCCATGAAACTTTGTTATCGTGATTTCTCCGGAAGTACTGCATGGATCTTTCTCAAATTTGGTACATAGGTCTTTCGGCAAACATCTCTGGTCCAGTTGTACAAGATAACCTTTTTTGGTCCGATTCGAAAATCCAACATGGCTGCCAGGCGGCCATCTTTAGTTTCCCCTTGAAACATTGTTATCGTGAATTCCCAGGAACTACTTCATGGGTCTTTCTGAAATTTGGTACACATGCAGGTCCCTCATGGGGCCTAGTTGTGCAAGATACTTTTTTTGGTCCGATTCGAAAATCCAAGTTATGCTCCAAATTAATACGATATTCCCGAGTTGTGACGTTGCATCACAAGAGTCGGCGGATCAAACGGTGGGGCATATTCTATATATTTACTATAGAGAACATCCATACCTTCACCTTCTATATCAAGGAGTTCAAATGATTCCGAATTAAAATGTATTTCTTCAAATTTTAAATCAGTTTACTTTAGTCAATGCCGTTGCAAGTGAACTGCTCCGCAGTTTCGTCTGCCGACGGACCGGCTACACGAAGTAACATCACTCTTGTGACACAAGGTCACAACTCGACAACTGTAGACTAATGCGTGTTTGGATCCAAGGGAGATAATCAGGATTCAGACACTTTCAAAGTTTCAACATTACGAACCGGATCCCTTCAGTATTAAGTTTGTACCATCTGACTATTTTTGAGCATGGTATCTCAAACTACATGTAGCCCAGTTAACAGAGCGGAATTAGCATTCGTTCCTAATTAAAAAATCTTAAGTGTGTTTCATAGCTCATGCCAAAGTATCAAAGAGATTTGTATTCGCTTCCAGTACCCAATGATGACACGTGCAAAAAAAAAATACTACAAAACGAAGCCGAAGGATCCTCCGTACATTCAGTTTCAGACTAACTTTGCTCATTTCACCTGTACTATAACAACCGACTTCAAGTACAGTTTCAGAAATCTTGAAATTTCTGAAACTTAGAAAGATAATATCTTCATGTTTTCCAGGGTTCCTGTTTTCAATCTTTTTCGCGCAAATTCGAAATTCTACAAACAAAATTACAAATCAATCATTTGTTCTTAGTAACAATGGATAAAAAGATCCTCTTGTCATTAGCTTACAATTATCGGACACTGGTGGGCGCCAAGATCCTTCAGGATCTCTTGTTTGCAATGTGCACTCTTATCCCTAGCGTTTTTAAGACCATGAGCAGAGCATGAATTTACCATAAAACTCTGGTAGACCATCGGCATCGGGCTGGTATATTTCATTATATAAAGCTGAAATTCTTGAATTGGCTGGTTAGCTAGCTTTAGAACTAAATTCAACTACATGTAGACAAGTTCTAAATTCACCAGCCACAGGCTGCCGGGCTTGTGACAATTTCGATCCCTGCTATGTATGATTTTTGAACTACAAAACACTTAACAGTGTTTGAATTTCCTTAACGTCATCTATCTTGACAGATGTGACGTTAGACACCAGTATTATTTCACTTTCATCACTTATTATTCCCATCTGCCCTATTTTTTTCTAGCTTGATGAGACAGAAGTGGTCAGCTATTGAAAAGTATGTACGGGTTATATCTGATTAATTTTTATTTTTTGAAGTCATCATCATTTGAAATGTTGATAACATCATTTCTGATATGACAGATGAAATAATGACAGATTTTGGTACCCCTTATAATAGAACATGCCTGCAGGAAGGTGTTAGAATATGGAATAGACTTCTAAGCCTATCCAGTGGAAATGTAACTTTATTGGTAATGGGCATAAGTGTACATTCTCTAAGAGTTCCAGCCATACATGTAGCATATAAAGTACATACATGTTTTTCGGGTCTTGGGATGGATGACAGTTTTGGAACTCCTTCTTTGCGAACTGAAGTTTTCATCTAAACTGTACATGTATTTCGTTCTCTCGTGAATTAATTCTGCATTCCATCTTTTGAAGTGTGGTGTATGTTCCTACGAAGTAGGCTCTCATTTGCAAATTGTCCGGTAATGAGTCAGTGAGTCAGTCAGTCTATCCAAATCCTTTCGTCGGCAAAATAAGGACAACTTTTGACATTAGAACCTTGATTTTTGGCATGAAGGTGCATTAAGGAACTGTTACCAGCAAGTTCTGAGCTGACCTATTTTTTGATGAAAATTTCTGGTGATTTTTTATGAAAATCACTGGTGATTCTGACTTTGGCAGTGCCCATAGGCAGGATTTCAACTGGGGGTGGGCATTTCCAAGAGTTCAGTTCGCGTCAGAGTCCTAATACCTACCCTACTTCGAAGGTCCTGTGACGTTAGGCACACTGCTCATGTGTATGAAAACCTCCCCAAATTGAAACAACGCTTCATTTGTTTTATGTACAGGTATTTAAGCACATGCATAGATAAAAATCCCAGGTTTATAAATAAAAGTATCTAAAAAGCCGTCATGCCCATACAGTGTGTTCGTGTACTAAAATGTCAATTTTGCCGATAATTTCATGCCTGATTTCTCCATTGACATCATATATCCCATGTCCGTTGCTTGTTCTCTCATTAATCTGGATGATAAATGGTTGAGCCTTCAGTTTGTGAATTTATACATTTGCTAGCTGATAATTGAGGGAACAGATCAACTCTCCATTAGTCCTGACTGTACATTGTTGTATATACAATGCTAATGAAACTGCATAATTAAGTGGTTTATGAGTGGTTAATCAAAATGTATGCATGTACATGTATGTATTATTGCTAGAATACAGTTACAGTTTTCAAAAGTGGAAGGCACGGGCACAGGAATTTATAAATCTCTTATCTTTAAAATGTTCCTAGAGGCAAGTTTCATATAGAGTTCAAATAGGGCTGCTATATATTAGCTTATGGCATATTTCACGTAAACCTAGGCCACTTGACTTCCACAGAGGTAAAAACGGATTTTTCAGTGTCAACCAAGAGGATACACCATGTACATGTATGACATGAACAAAATAAATTAGGAGCGTTAGGACCAGTGTTTTTCTAGTTTTACATGAAGTTACATGAATGGGCCCCATAGAAATAAACAGTAACAAATGTCACAATTGACAAGTTTGTCCTGAAATGACGATCGTTCCTGGAATGTGCTTTATCGAATGCAATGATCACGTCATGCTCACTTTTCCATTGCTATTAACAACAACAACGCCATATCCTGTCATCTCTCGTGTCAAATTGACCATGATCTAGTCAACAACAAAGCTTTTTGTAGTTCTAATTGAAGAAATTAGGGGGAATAGTTGTCTTTGACATATCAATGTTGACATCAACTTTCCACTGGTGCTCAAAGTTTTTAAAGAACATGTGTGCCAAACAAAAAAAAATAATAATAATAAATTTTAAAAAACACCCACCTCATTTTTTGAAAAGAAAAATTGCAGGAGAACCACTCGCTGTCAAATTTCACATCATTATTGGTCATTGTTCGTCTATATCAAGGGAGATAACCCATCACTCGCCTAGATTCATTTAAGGGGTGTGATTTTAGGTGTGCTAACCACACTCCTGAGGATAAATAAGGCGAGTGATTGTCACTGGCCTGTTGTCCCACAAAACAAGAGGCCTGAAGGCCGTCATGAATCTTGAAAAACATGACATGCAATTAATGCAGGGATTATTTAAATTTGTTACAGAGAGCTTGCCTGTTCATCTGTCTGTCATGGAGTCCACATGTCACCTCCACCTTGAACTGTATAGCATCCAGAGGAAAGAATAAATGCCGCCATCGATTTATTTTGTGTACAAGTAAAATTTGAGTGAGGGCAAGTAAAATTAATTTTCACCTGCCACATGTGGCAAGTAAGTTTTTCAAAACATTTCAAACCCTGAAAATGCATTTTTTTTTCACAATAAAATGTTCGCCGATCGTTAACAGAACTGAATTCAGCGATACCGGAAGCACATGGCAAATCTCGGGGCTTTAGTTATTACCCGTGACAAAAAGCTGTAGTTGTCTCCCTTGCCGTTCCGGGAACTAAAATGGCGCGGTCGCCATTTTCTGTTTCCGTGATACAAAGTGGAAATGTTTTAAAAAACAATCATATACATGTAACCCTCGTGTCGACGACATCGACACTTCTCGAGGTCTTACAGTCAATCGTGCAGAATGTCGAGGCAGAAATAGAAACCATAACGGTTTCTAGATTGAATGCGGACTCCTCGACATCGTTTAGTTGCGACTCTGGCTTGACAGTTGGTGATCTTCTCCAACTGGACTCCTGGCCTTTGTGGTATTGTTTTTCCTTTGTCATGTTAATGGACAAAACTTTCCAACATACATGTATACCCATTGAGATTTGTAGTGTCGTAGGTGATTGAACTCCACTTTCAAATGTGCCTATCAGAAAAAAAAGAAAAAAAGAAAAAAAAATTGCCTACCTACCTACCTATCTACCCATCTTTTGCAATGGTCCGTTACCTGAAACAGGCATATTTTTAAGGATGGCCTCAGGCATGGTTCATGGTAAACGTTCTTCCCCAGAAAATTCTGCATATATATATTCCTGCCGAATAGTCTGGTTTGCCGGGAGATGGAAATATCAAAGATTGTTAATATCTGTGAACCAAATTTCAATCAATTTTAAATCAAAAAAGCAGAATTGTTGTCATTGGCTTGTTATGGGACATGTCGGAGAATAACAATAAACAGGTCGCACACATTTTTAGCTCTTCTGGGCCGAAGGCCCGATGGGCTAATGTCATGGCCTGATTGTCCGTCGTGCGTAAACATCTTCTCCGAAACCGCTTGGCCGATTAAGCTGAAACTTGGCATGCATGTTCCCCCCAATGAGTACACCAAAATTTTTTCATGCGGTATTGATACGATGTTAAATATGGCTGCCATGGTGGCCATCTTGAATTTGCCCGTGAAATCTTGTCATCATTATTTTTCAGTAACTGCTTCATGGATCTTTCTCAAATTTGGTACACCGGTTCCCCTTTGGGTCTAGTTGTACAACATGTGTACTTTAGTCCAATTTGAATATCCAATATGGCCACCAGGCCGCCATCTTGGATTTCCCCATGAAACTTTGTTATTGCGATTTCTCAGGAACTACTGCATAGATCTCTCTCAAATTTGGTACACAGGTTCCATTTGGGGTCTAGTTGTGCAAGATAGCTTTTGTGGTCGGATTCAAAAATCCGATATGGCCACCAGGCGGCCATCTTGGATTTCCCGATAAAACATTGTTATCATGATTTCTCAGGAACTAATGCATGGATCTTTCTCAAATTTGGTACACAGCCACAGGCTCCCTTTGGGGTTTAGTTGTGCAACATACCTTTTCTGCTTCGATTTGAAAATCCAATATGGCCACCAGGCGGCCATCTTGGATTTCCCTTTGAAACATTGTTATCGCGATTTCTCAGGAAGTACTGCATGGATCTTTCTGAAATTTGGTACACAGGTTCCCCTTGGGGTCTAGTTGTACAAGATACCTTTTTTGGTCCGATTCGAAAATCCAATATGGCCACCAGGCAGCCATCTTGGATTTCCCCATGAAACTTTATCGCGATTTCTCAGGAACTACTGCTGTGAGCTTTCTCAAATTTGGTACACAGGTTCCCCTTGGGGTCTAGTTGTGCAAGATACCTTTCCTGCTTCAATTCGAAAATCCAATATGGCCACCAGGCGGCCATCTTGTATTTCCCTATGAAACTTTGTTATCGTGATTTCTAAGGAAGTACTTCATGGATCTTTCTCAAATTTGGTACACAGGTTCCCCATGGGGTCTAGTTGTGCAAGATACCTTTTGTGATCCTTTTCGAAAATCCAATATGGCCACCAGGCAGCCATCTTGGATTTCCTCATGAAACTTCGTTATCACGATTTCTCAGGAACTACTGCATTGATCTTTCTCAAATTTGATACACAGGTCTAGTTGTGCAAGATACTGTTTCTGGTCCGATTCGAAAATCCAATATGGCCACCAGGCGGTCCACAATTTCCATGCTTTTTCCAGCCTTCATGTATTTTTGATCATAATTTAAGTCCAATTTCCATGCTGAAGAAGTGGTGAATTCCCATAATTCCATGGTGTCCATGGACATTGTCCAGGGTTTATGTCCATGGTCGACTAGAAATCCCTGGAAATTGGATTGGAATCCCTGGATTTGAAGGAAACTACAGATAACCCTACAGGCACATCATATTTAGACCTTTATCTCTATAAAAATGAAGCGGGCCTTCTCTCTCGTCGACTGTGTGACAAAAGAGATGATTACAATTTCGACATCGTAAACTATCCCTTTCTGGACAGTAATATTCCAGTGGGACCTGCATATGGCGTATACATATCATGCATTTGCTAGATCCTGTGTTAAATGTGACGATTTTAATCAACGCCACAAAACATTGTTGCAGAAACTTATAAAACAAGGCTACACCACCAAGCGCCTCCGCTCAAAGTTTCTCAAATTTGGCAATTGATACATATCACATGCTGATAGCAAAATATGAGCGTAGCGTGCAAGATCTATAGCGTTAAGTTTCGTAACCTGTGTCTAATTCCGCTTAATTCGGCTAGGGGCCGTATGAACCTATGTACTTCAAGATCCTCATGGTACTCATATGAACAGTCACAATCAAAGCGTGACAGATACATCATGACGACTTTACAATGAATATTATGGATTAAGAATACTGATCAGCGATACAGATTTGATATTTTTGGAACATCATGATGTCTTGTCGGCATCATTGAAAACTGTTGACCGCTTCTCTTTTGCAGGAAACAAGCTTATATTTATGTATACTATGACTGTCTTTTTGAATTTGGTGCTAATACTGTTATATGGAATATGGAATAGGTCTTTGGATTATGGACGCGGATATTCTCTAATGGACGACGGCTGAATTATGAATGACGGACCAGACGCTTGTAATGCTGTCCATGGACATAGACCATGATGCTTTCCAGGGTCCAGAATAATGTGACCATCATTGTCCATGGTTTCCAGCATAATTCCAGGGATTCCATCCTATTTCCAGGGATTTCTAGTCGACCATGGACATAAACCCTGGAATTTCTATAGCTGGGAAATGCCCATCAACAATATTTGAGTAAAAGCTAAGTTTTCTTAAACATTGAATCCCTGTTCATACTGGATTTTTTTATTATATTGACTATATGAAAACATCAGAATGCCAAAAAATGTTTTAGGCCAGTGGAATGTCAGTGATATTCTTTTCGTATTGCAAAGTATCAACCAAGTGCCAGTCCTTGAATTGTTTTTAGCCAGTTATAATTAGGTGAGCAGAAAACTGAACCAAGATAGTTAATGACTGCTCCCTTCCTACATGAAGCAGTCAGGAACTAGGTCTCCATTGGATTTCCCAGTTTAGGATTTCTCACACCATATTCCGATCACCATTCTGAAGTATCTAGAATTATTTTCTCTGTCCCTCTGTGTATCAGTAATGTACAGCATTCATTCATTAAACGGAAAGAGAGGAAGATATTTTGTTCTCATATTTTTGAGTGTCGCTATAATCCAGTCAAGCCGACTCATCGTTATTGTTGATCACTGACATGCTTGTCCATCCAAACCAAGTCAAACTCTGTACGGTGGGACCATCTCCCTTGTTTGAAGTTCTAGATTTCTTGACGAGAGCTGGACTTACGGCAGCTTCACTGCAGGAACAAGCTTTTCGTGTTCGCGCATGATGTGAGGATCATACGTGCACGATGCGAAGATCGTTCGTGCACGGTGCGAAAATCGTTTGCACATGATACGAAGAGGATGTAGTGGTCATTTTATTGGTGTACTGTATACATGGTATATACAATTATCACACTTTGGAAAAATGAGCACAAGTCCTTGCAGCAGACCTTCAGCTGCAGAAATGTGCAGGAGCCCTTCCAAATCACTTAAGTTGAACGGGATTATTAGTTGTGAACGTCTCAGAACGTTTCATGTACATGTCATCACAGAACATTGTGTACAACCTGCTTATTATTGAATGTACATGTAGTTTCTGGAGAACCTCGGAGACTAGAATACTAAGTATGTGTGATGTAAGTCTTTTATATACCAAATCTGGAACATTCTACATTATGTGGAGTGTAAATTAGTGAATATGGTTTTAATTTGGTCATTCTGGTGATGACAAATACTGTAACCAATTTGTACAACCAATAGGCAGGGTTGAAAACGATTCATATTTGAAATTTTTGCTTTAAAATTTGAGCAGTAAGTCAAATTACTTCTACCGTCCGAGATTTACTAAAATTGGTAACAATTAGTGAAAAATATTGTGCAAGTCACTGCTGAAATAAATTTATAATGCCCCTTGTAATTACAATTAGAATTGTGGACCAATATATTTAGTGTGATAGGAAGCATATGGCGGATTCCACGAAAAAGTATACCACATTCCGTCAAATTGTCTGTCTCACCGGAAAATGACATTTGCAACATTAAAAATGTTAAAAAACTGACTGTGTCTTGTACTGTGTTTGCTAAACCCACAAATGTTGTGTAATGTATGCATATCTGAATATAAACAGTTTTACACTGCACATTTCTTATCTGCAGTATAATAAAGAGACAGAAATGTAAATGTTTCTAATGTCATTTGTTCTAATGTCATATGTCCGTCCAACTTTTTTACAATATTCACCACAAAACAAATGTCAATTAATAAAGATTTACAGTGGTCTAGCTTGACCTTATTGAGATATATGTACCATTGCCGGTGTATAAAATACCAATACATCGATACTATGAGCGTTTGAAAAACGTTTCTAGTGTCATGTCCGTCCAACTCCCTTGACGGAAATGACATTAGAACTTTTTTGAAAAGGCTCAATATTACAGCATGGGCGATGACATACACTGACAATGGTACAGATACATCAATATGCTTGGCCTAATTCCACTAATTTCACAGTGCTTCTGTTATAAGAATTTTTTTGTACATGTACATATACAAAATAGATTTCGATGGACAAATGTTACTAATGTCATTTGTGTTTTGTTCCGCTAAACTAAAAACTGTACAAATAATTCATAGGGGCACTTGTTTATTTTCATCTTATGCAATTCATTGACACATTTTAGATAATAAGGTACAGGGAACTTTGTTTGTTTATGATGTTTTCCAAGTTATTGGTGTTACTAATGTCATATTCTGTCAAGGACGGACAGAAATGGGAGTTAGTGGTACAGTTTTGCATGGAATCCGCCATATGTGAATAAGATACATGTATTATGTTCAGACACAGTTTGCGGTAAATGTTCTCCAGAAAACGCCAATCAATGTCAAATTGAAAAAGCAGAATTGTTGTCATTGGCTTGTTGTATAAGATCTCACATCCTCGCTAAAACCAGGGGTATCTCTATCATAGATACCCCTGGTCCACTTGGACACTGTATCGCGATCAACGACAACACAGCGGTAGGATTGTCGGCCCATCAGCAAAAGCAAAATCCTGCACATATTGACCAATCAGATCACTTGGTTACTGTGACCATGGCGACCGTAACAACAGATTCGAAAACACCATATAGCAGATGAACATGCACATTTTCAACAATAATAAATATAAAGGAAACATAGTTTAAAACAAAATCTGTTTGAAGAGAAAACAAACCCATTCATCTACCATCAAACATACAAGAAGCCTGGCAAATGTAGGAAACACTGAAACTTTAAAGGCGGTCTGCGATGTCAGTGTATCCGACCTCACCTTCCCACTGAAGGACTTGAATTGGGTGAAATAATGCACGGAATTTCTATAAAATTTCGCTGATCTTTCCATTAATATTTTATTGTTGTGCATGCTTGGATTAAATATTTTACATTCGGTATCAGCGAATAGTTTAGCAGCGAACGTTAAACCCTAATGTATTTTACCATCAGCGCGGTTTTTCTAGGTCACGTAACTGGAATGTGGGCGGAACACGGTCTGATATTCAAGATAGTCAAGGGGTTGCCTTTGACTCACAAATAGAAGCCTTGACGTCGTGAAGATGGAGATCTCAGAGAATGACGACAAACAGGTCACACACATTTTTCACAGCATTACCACTAGATGGTATATTCTCCGATATACTAGATCGATAAAGTTACTGCCTATTTTAGAACACAAGAAATAGTGCAACTTGCATACTCTCATTTCTGTGAAAATTTGTCTGAGTCCACAAGGTTCATGGTTTTTCCAGTCTATGTTTGATCAGAATTTTTCTAAGTCCAATTTCCATGCTGAAGAAGTGGCGAATTCCCCATATTCAATGGTGTCCATGGATTGTCCATGCTCCAGAATATTGTGATCATGGACATTGTTCATGGTTTGCAGCCTGTTTCTATGGATTTGTAGTCAATCCTGGACATAAACCCTGGAATTTCTACAGCCGGGGTTGAAGCTAGGGTCTCCAAATTCATATTACAATGTATATATGCAACTGGTGAATTTGCCCAAGGGTATTGTCATCGTTGGCTAGGGTCTCCAAATTCATATGCAACTGATGATTTGACTGACTGTTGACTGACCTTGACCTATTTTTTCAAGGTCATATTTATTATGATATAACATGAAGAAATATAGTTAGGTTTTCCAGATTAATACTATATGTATGTATCTGACAATGGTCCAGAGGTTTGCTGAAGACTGACCTTGACCTAGTTTATCTAGGTCAGATTCTATTTAGGCCGTTGTTAATTAATTCTTTGTTTCTCGTAACCTTGCTTTTGAAAATAGACATGCTGAGGGCGATAATTATTAATTATTACCTAGCGAGAAAAAAAAAAATACTAAAACAAAACTTGGGATACAAAATTTGAAAATATAAAACCTTTTACTGGACTAGATTTATCAAACAAAACCTCTGCTAGAGGAACAGTGACCTGCTAATTAAATGAATAATGCATACATAATAACCATTAAAAAGAAATCACAGATCAGAATCCATAGACATGACTCTTGACATAAAATACACTAAGTGAGGTGTCATATATGGAGCTAATTTAGAACTGGTTTCCATCAGATTAGTACTGGCTAACAATATTAAATCAGCCTTCACCAAAGCAACCATAAATAGTAATAATATTAATCCTAATTTTTTAGGATTCATAAATTTTACTCTAATACAACTGTCCTAAGCAAGTCACTGGTCAACAACAACAACAACAGCTTTGGTCTAATCACGATGCCTTCTTCTGATTTTCAGAGTCAGTAAAGACTTGGAAGAGAAGTCTTTCTTCTCTTCCAAGTCTGCCACTGTGGATTCTTGATCCATGGCACTGAGTGATTTATAGATTTATAGAATTTATTTGCTGATTACAAGCGCTCATATAAGGCAGGAGAATCATCGACGAAAGTTTCAAATCTGCCTTGGAAAGAAAAAGCTCGATGACAGAGCTGGTGGTCGTCTTTTCAGAGAATAGGAAAGTTGTGAGTTTAACATAAAACTGACCGTTTGTTGAAGCTATCGTGGCTCCGTTGGCCAAAATCATTTTGATCAACACCAGGATGAATGCGATCAACCATGCGGACATTTCTAAATTCATTGCGCGGTGTACGAGGAACGAAAGGGGTGTATGATGAACATACTTCCGTTTGATTTGAGAACTCCGCGTGAAAATCGATATCTAGTTTGCAGACGAATAGTTATACTTCACTTCTCAATGCATATTTCGTTAGATTACATTGTGGATGTTCAGTTTGTTGTTATTTACTGTTTTTGCGATCAGACAAACTACGGAATTGAGACCACAGAATTTCCTTCCGGAGCTCCGACTGGAAAACATAATGACGTAGCTTAGAGGATTCCCAAGAAAGTTTGCCGTTTCATTGGTCAGTTTATGGGGAATCCCTTGAACTGCACAACAGGTGGCGCTGCAGTGCCCTTCGAAGGGATGGTATCAATCTCCTGGCTTCGATTGCATATACCTTTCGTCTAAACGGCTGCAGGAATGATCTCTGCCCCACCGTAATAAAAATGTAGAACGGAAGGAACAGTTCGTATGATTCGATGATATTCCATTGGTTTGGCGTTTTGATTGGCATGGATCACCAGCGCATGATGGATAATGCATGAATGAAAGAACGTACCGGTTCTATTTTCAGGTTGTAGTCATAGATACCTATCCCTCCCATCCACGTCATTTTTTCAATGAAAAGTCCGCCATTGTGTTGCTAAGCCGCGTCACAGCTCTGTAAATTTTGTAAAACTGCTCTATCCAAAAGAGTTCGTTTGCGTTTGTCTCCATATAGTACCGTACT